>CP137668.1:8919593-9062093 GCA_037976565.1 Mesocentrotus franciscanus | reverse complement strand
AACACCAGCTTTCTGTTGATACTCGTCGGGGAAAACAAGAATGGTTTTATAGTGTTTTTTAATGAAAGTGTTCAATAATAATCATCACATGAATTAACATTTAAGTAGATTAAAAGAAAATGGTAACGATCTTCTTTTGTAATAGGTTACATTTATGAAATAGTACACATACAGTTCTTTTCAAATGAAAAAAGGCGTTAAAACGTTTCCGAAAGCGTCTACACCATCTGCAAGAGAGTTTATCTCGCCATCCCCGCTGTTAAGTTTTGTTTATTCGATGAATTATATTTTTATGTTGCTTTGTTTCAAATCTTGTTATTTGTTCCATTTTTCTTAGTTAGATTATATATACCTGATGACTTTTTTATGGACTCTATCAATATTTTGTCATCGAATGTCAAATGAAATGGGGAAAATAAGCCAATGAGAATGCTGATGGAATAAAATATAAGATTAAGAACTATAAAACTGTTTTATAACATGAACAACGTTCCAAAGGGACGAAACGAAACAAAACTGAGCTGTGAATCAATTCTGCGACCTGTAATGGTTAAATAATCGTAAACATGTCTCTAATCTATTACCGGTGATATATTGCAATGCTAATAATTGTTACCAGTGATTTATTAGCTGACCACTAATATTCTTTGTTGCCCACGCACCTAACGACAACAAAATACAGCAACACAAACTTTGAATTGATGATGCATTTCATTACGGCCTAAAACCTTCGGGATTGATATCATATAGCCATGCCATTCGGTTGAGATTCGTATACATTAAGTGAAGTTTAACCCGAGGAGCGTCTCTTCTGTTTTGTTTTCTCATTCAAAAGATGGTAATCGTTTTTCCTAGCAGATGTTGGTTGTATGGGAGAGGGGGAGACGCGCCGCCCGGGAACCCCAGCCCGTTGGGAACGGCGCTTTGATTGACTACGCTTCGCTCATAACACCAATTGATCATCTCATGCATGCGAAACATTATTCGCTCTATTGTCAGCATTTTTTTCTTTTCGAGGTGAACGCTTGTAGACTAGACAGAACGAGTTTTGAGGCAGTAAAACGTGAATTAGAGGGATGGAAGAGTAGAGATTGCGGAGCTAAATATCACACCGTTTTACAAGCAATTCGCAAAAAAAAAAAAAAAAAAAAGCGGGTTGCGCGTCATTCAAAAACTTTCTAATACGTCAGTGATTTTAGCACTAATCTATTTACGGTATACTGATCATAAGCATGCATAATGGAATAAATAAGAGAGCTAGAAAGATTAAGATTTTGATGAAGCTCAAAGAAAGGGAAAAGCGAGGGGAAAATCCGTAGACTATACTCGTTTTTCATTGACGCTTTAGCAGACGACGTTTGAGGCGAATCGAATTTCAGTTCGATTTTAGGCTCATAAATGGGTGAGGTACAACTCAGAAACTATGTAATGATAATTTCCACCCTTCTAATTAAGTGAACTAAACGTATTCCATTTTGTCGCCTGCTCGTATCATGTTCTCTTTTCTCCAACTCAAAGTTCACTCGCATACACAGAACTGATGGTGATATGAAAAAGAAAATATGGCAGAAGAAGAAGAAGAAGAAGAAGAAGAAGAAGAAGAAGGAAAAAAGAAGAAGAAGAAAGAGAATAAGGAGGAGGAGAAGAAGGAGGAGAGGAGAAGAATGAAAACAGATGTATGATACCAATGTTAAAGCATTTTCATGGGGAGAGAGAGAGAAAGAGTGATAGAGAGATACAGAGAGAGATACAAAGAGTGCGTGAGAGAGAGAGAGAGAGAGAGATGATGAAAACTGGAATAAAAGTGATTTATTTTTATTTTTTAAGGGCATTGTGGAGAGTAGAAACTGAATTACAGGTAAAGGGAGAAGTAGTGCATTAAAAATGAGGAGAGAGAGAACGTGAGATATATATCTATGAGGAAAATAATATACAGGCATATAAAGGAGAGAATTGTGAAAGTGAAAGGGAAAGAGAAATGAGAGAGAAAGAGAGAGAGAGAGATTGGGAAAGAGAGGGAGACATAAATGGAGAGATGGAGCAAGAGAGGAGGGGGGGGGGGTGGTAAGTTGACTTGGGAAAGCGAAGAAGGCAATAAGCGGGTGCACCTGCCTAGCACAGCGCCTGTAGGGCGATAGCGGAGCCTGCCGTACACGCGTCTCGAACCCGTGCGAGGACCGCAGACACGCTCCCCACTTGCTCGGTCTCTCAAGGGAGCTTACTGTCTGAAAGTCTACCGGCTGTAACCCGGCACTCTGGCTCTGCTTTTGGAGGGGTTCGCGAGAGAAAAAATAGGGGATACTGGAGAGGTCTGAGAGGGCCATAGTTTTTTAAATGACCAGTAACGCAATAAAACAAGCCTGTTATTATGATTTAAAGGGCCAAATATGTGTGTGGGAGAGAGAGAGAGAGAGGTACAGAGAGAAAGAGAGAGAGAGCGAATGAGAGGGAAAGAAAGAAACAAAAAGAAAGAGGGAGACATAGAAAAATGGAATAGTGGCGTAGTGAACATTGTTAGAAGAAAAAAGGGAAGGGGGGGGGGGCAAGTCCTTAAAAATTGAAACTAAAACCCATCTCTTTCTACAATCCATATCCATTTGTTTGCATGTCCATGTATACTATTAGCCAGAGGTATTAGTTGGACCTCAGTAAATACCAATTCAGGTCCAAGGTATATACGCTTTTCAATTATAGTCCTACAAAAGTCTTTATTAATCATTGGGTATCATCAGCATTTCAGTGCTACCTTTAATTTTACGCAATAATTGTCGGTGATGTTCGTTGTAAATCATATTTGCAGTAACGCGGTGCAACACTATTTTACCACGAACTCCGATGATAATTATAGCCTGTGTGAGTTATTACAGCTTTCCATGAAAAATTGAGTGTAGAGTATTAGTAGAAATATTTATATATTTTTTCGGAGCCATAGTATTTTGCAGGCCTCAAGTTTTTAAAGAAAATGTCAACATGTTTAATTTTCTTTAAATATTTTTCACAGATATATGAACATGATTGACTCACAAGCCCTAAAAAGGGACTTTCATCGATTTTTCTCCCTCCTTGGTGGATTACGCCAAAGGAAGCGATGGGAGATAGCCGAGAAGACGCCCAAACCATCGCCGAGCCGCGGTTCGCCGAATGTCAATGGCTCGTTCAAATCCAATTTGCTTTCAATCCCCGTAATCTGAAACTCCCTTGCACATGCGCATTTCATGGCTTGTTTGAAAGATGCCTAAATACACGCAGATAGCAGGATGGAAAATAAGCTGTTCGGAGGACCCTTCCACCTTTTAATTGAAAACGATTCAGTGATAACGCTCTTAAATTGCTGTTAAGTGGTTCTTAAATAGATGCGGCGGTTTTTGACGATTTTAAAAGAATGAGCCAGGGATGGAGGTAGTGGTGCGGAGTTTGGATGGGGTCAAGATACAATTTTGTTTTGCATCGGGGTAAAACCTCGACTAAGATTACTCAATTCGTATTTTTATTGCGTTCTTATTTTGCTCATTTCTGACGTTAAATCACTCTCATACAGGCCTTTAATGTGCTAAATTACTTATTCTGAACAAAAAACATAGAGAATTGTCAAATACATGTTTCAGAAATAAAGACAGCATTATCCTTGAAACATAAACTTATACATGATCGTTAATATACAAAATCGAGGTGTTTTTCTTGTAAAGTTATATCTTCAAATAGACCTCCAATTATCTTAAATGTATAATCGTGGTTAAAATTTTGATTTGTTGGCTACCGTCAACTTTCCCTTTTGCAGAAAAATCTAAAGGAGAGAAAAAAAGGAGAGTAAAAACCAAAACCTGGAAACCGACAAAATACTCTTTGTTCCAACCTGAAAATAATTAGATGCACAGATTTACAGTTGATTTCTTCCTTAGACAACGACGGAATAGGGCGTCATCAAGCGTTTAAAGGCGTATACTAATCAAATTTAACGCTATACCATTTCAAGGGCAACATCATCAAAGCGAAAATGAATCAAAACGAGCCAAATAATTAGCTGGAGCCTAATTTGAAACGCATTGGAGCGCACTCGCTTGAATGTTCCCCCCGCTTTGGTTGCGAGATGCGGTCTCGGGATTTTGTCTGGGGTTTTCTGCGGGTACGGTGAGGGGAGAGAAGCCGCGGGCCACGCGGCCGCCCAAAGGCCCGCACACGCACCAACGCCAGGTGAAGGGGGCCGCAAAATGGTGGTTAAAGGGGGAGTTAAAAGATGCTTTATGATGCAGCGAGGAAGGGGGTAAGCTAAGATTCTGAAGCTCCACGGGAGGTCCCCCCGGTCATTGGCTTTCACCTTGCCCCATTAGCGATAGAGGATGTGCGCGTATGTCTTCTGAAAACAAGAAGGGAGTTAACACAAACACTTTCACATAGCGCTAACGCCCTTCTGGCTCTAAGCTCGCGCGCAGTTATTTAACCGTTACATGTGCGATGTGGCCACACACCGGCGTCGGGACAAACCATCCACCATGAGCAAATAATGAAGTTCGAATCAATTCACCCCCTGCATGGAGGATGGAGGTTTAAATCAAGCATCTATTTCAAATGTCGCCAAAAGGAAATCCGTAACAACACAAAAACAGTCTCCCTCTTTTCTCTTCATAAACAATTTGATGTGTGGATTGACGGCCTTTCAAAATGACTCGAGTCATAAGCGACGGCTGTCCAGGATGACTTTGTAATGTCAAGTACACTGTACTAACAAAATGCTTCCTCATGTACATATTCGTGTCTATATGTTCCCGATATGAGTTAAAGACTTTCGGGCTATTTGCAAGTTGGTTATCATCCACGAGAGCTCACTCAAAATGTCCAAAGACTGAAATCTAAAAGTGAAACAATATCAATATCATATCGTTTTATTATTGTCTTGTATACTCATAGGACATGTTTTCATGTTTTCTTGAAAAACTTACTTGCAGACTGGAAAAGGATATTACAATTTTCATTTTTCAGCCTGGTGGCCATTGGATAAAGTGATTTTTAACTAAAGGGATCTAACGTTTGCAACTATTACACGTACCCTTCTTAATCTACATATTTCAAGGCATGTCCCCCCGAGCCGAAAACATGAGTTACGGCCTCCTGATTCTCAATAGTATAGTATCAACACTGCTCACCAACAACGTCACAATCATGACGACCACTACGTCACCTCTAGAACATGTTTACATCATCACCATAAGCTAGTAACATGAACATAACATCTTCTTTAATCCAGTCTTGCAGCTTCATCTATGGATTAAGATGAAAACTATTTTCGCTTGCTTTATCACCAGAATTTCTACAATATATAGGCCAGTCCAAGGTAATGCGTTCATTTGCTGTCACATACGTTACTAAGAATAATAGAAGCCAAACAACAATTGACATCGAACGTGTCATATCTCTTCATATTATTTTTGGTTTGATCGCAGCTCTATACTATGGCTGTAATTAACTTGTTATTTAAAAAACAAAAACAAAAACAGACGAATAGCTTGAACTTACCTATATCAAACTTATAATAAAATACATCGAAAGAGAAAGGTATTATTTTCATACAAAAAGCACAAAAGTGCCTTTATTCAGATTTTGAAAACTTTTTTTCATCGGAATCAAATTAATATTGTATATGCAATGTAGTCATACTTTATTCTCAGTAGCTGATTAGAAATGGATGTATCGACATACGATTTTCAAATCATAGTGCATAACAATTGACGGTAACTAAACTGAATATGAAGTAAACAATATCATATTTTGTTATCTTAAATCGAAATGAATGCCATTACCACCATACCTCATCATCAAGTAGACTTTGCATTAAAGGCAGGGTATAATTCTACTGACATCGCTACCACTGCTGAAATGTATTTTCAGTCGCGCCATCTTCCGGTTAAGGCGTAGATAGAGCGCTTTCCGGTTCCCGTACTCAGGCATATCATCATGCGCGCATCATCCGTTGGTGATGCATTGTGGGACATGGCTGTCGACACATCGGGACATTGTAAGCAGCAGATGGCATTATACGTAAATGTGAAATAGTGTCAGTAGAATGCACTGCCTTTAAATTACACATATATACGGCACTAACTGAATAAAACTTTATAATTCAATATACATTTTGTAAGCAACTACAAACTTCTGGAACCGTTTTATCATTGGGATTCAAGGTTACCATGGCAACTCGGAGAGTTACATAAACCAGTTAAATGTCTAAAGAAATGAATCCATATAGCTTTATTACTTGCGAAGAGAATGTTTGAGGTTATACAAAATGTCCAAATTGAGTTGTATGGAATGAGCATTCTATGACAATGCATCTCTGTAAATTGCTTTTATCTATTTTACCTGTTTATTAAGTGAACATAAAACAATGATAAACAATACTAACATATTTGTACAATCTAATACACAATGTCCAACGTAAGAGTGAACGACTTGGGCTTTTTTCAAGCCCGAAATTTGGTTTAAAAATGTAACGATTTAAATCCACAAAGAAACAGAGAGTTTCTGAGACAACCATACAGATTTTTTTATCTCATTGGATTTATCTATAAAGGTTTATCTATAAAGTGGTGGTTAAAAAGAAATATGAGCAACATTCTTTTGCGAAAGGAAATCAAATTAAAGTTCAGATAACTTTCTTTGTATAATGCTGTGCAAACAATTTAAAATTTGAATACATGTGTACTAAATAATATGAATAACTAATCAGCACAAATTAATGACATACACACGACATTTCATCTTACACACTAAAATAATGAACGATAAAAATTTCCCACGATAATAAAAACAGAATTTACACCTTACTAAAATATGAACCAATGTTTCATCTATGTATACGTGTACATGTATTTACAGTAAACTACAGTCTTAAGAATAAGTTTGAAAACATAGCGAAATTGCAATAAATAACAAGAGTATTTTACATATAATATTACAAGAAGAATGACGTGCTATATTTGTCATAATTAAGTACAATAAAAGTCACACTAATAATCTTAAGTTCTAAAAATGCCAAAGTCGCTACGAATGCATATTCTCAGTGTATTACTGCTTCGAATATTGACATAATTTTATCAATTTAAATTGATTTTATCTCAAGGTAAGGAAATGGCATCTAGATTATGCAGCGACTGGCTTTTTTAAAAAACAATACCAAAACACGTGCATTAAGGAGTTTGCGATTTATCCCATTTTAGCGACCAAACCATTTCTAAGTCAACATATAATTCATTTTTACAATTCCATATGTCATCCATTCTGATAAACCGCAACTTTTAATATTTGTATTTATATCACGAAGCCCTTTCTTTACCCCTAGCAAACAAAATAGAGAAAGACCAAAACTACTGATGGAAAAATCACATGGCGCATAATGGTGAACGAATATAAACATGATGACTATGTCAACTTTCAATAAAATGTTTAATAGGCTTTCAGGAATATGGAAACTAGCAAATAGGCCTTAAAAAGCATGAACATAAACACACTGCCTTGAACAATGTCGACAAACTAAAACTTACAACAGCCTACTACAAGGTAACGCATTTCATTTCTAAGAGCAGGGGAAACAAAAACTTCATTTGTGCATGCTAGCATAAGTGATACATCGTTTTCTAGCTATACGTGCGCACATTTTACAAATATTTTTTTATTCTTCAAATAAAACGCATCATTAAAAGGGAAAACATATTAAACAAAGAAAGAAAATGGAATTCAAAGCTAAAGTACTAATTCATTTTTGGTCTAAGCAAATTATTGGTCTAATAATATCAAGCAATAGGTTAGTCTACGCTAGAAGCATAACGAACATTTTTTTGCTCAATTAATTCCAGAGGGATTGCATGACAATGGTACAAATTGGAATGCAACTGACAATCACGAACACACTTTTAACAAATATCATATTTTTTTGTTTGTTTCAAGCAAGATCTTACAAAAGAATATTATACACAGTATCATTGACCAAACACACAAAAGATTGAATCAAAGCTTGCATGTTTTCATTGGGTTTCTAAACCGTTTGGAGGGACATCTCCCAACTCAAAGTAATCGTATAATGACGTGTTCATGTCTATCATTTAATATTTGTATTTGTTCATTATCAATTTAAAAAGTTCATGTAACGCGCATAGGCCTGGATTAAAAAAAAACTTGAATGCATGATACTGAATATTATTTTGTTTCTCATTTTAAGTAGAATCTGCAGGTTTTTCCTATTTGCTTTAATACAACTAAGCCTTATAGTAGGGTAACATATCCAGATATAAGTAATCGATTTTTAGTAATTTCTTACAATGATTTACATTTTTTCTTCGTCTTTTATGAAGTACGTTTCCCCATGCGACATACCAGTAAAACTATTCTCCAAGAGGCTTCACACATACTTATCTGACTGATTAAAGGTTATAAATATAAAGAAGACGTCCTAAATATATTTTCGAGCTTAATTTATCGACTACGCCTGCAGCTACGCATTGCACATTAACCAGCTAGACTTTAACTAAAATCATTTTCAATTCATGCAATATTGCTATAAGAATCCCTAAATCCGTTCTTAATCATCATCACAATTAACACTTGACAAGTAAAACTAATTATGGATCAAAAATATCTATTCTGCATGATTGCAAACACTTTTTACATGCATAGACGATGAACCTATATCATGTCATTCAAACAACATTTCCTTTTTTCTACTTTTAGTTTTGTTATTTTTTTAATCGCCATTTTTATTTCCTCTATTGAATATCGTCACCATGAGTAGTAACGAACTTCAGACTGTCAAGTATAGAGAAGATTATTCATTTTCTGTGGTATAGAAATTATACGATTTTTTGGGGTTAGATGATTTAAATTTCATGTCTCTTGGTATCACATGCAGGGAATTCAATGTTATTACTGCTTCTTGTCCGTTAACAATTATTACTCATTGACCTTATAATGGCTGAACATCTCTGTACATAGCATCAAGGCTTCAACACGCTGAATGTCTTACAGTTTACTTGAATACTGAGGCTGTTATTATTTCTTTGAAGACTTTGAAGAGAATTTGCCTTTTTTGACTTTGGTTGCCGGTTGAGCGCCCATTCTTTGCTGCTGGGGTATGCTCACTGCAGGACTAGCGCTCCATGGTGAAGCCTTGCTAGGTGGTTGGTGGGATGACTTAGTACTCGTTCCAGCGTCCGATTTGCTATTACCAGATGCTCCTTTAACAGTTCCACCTGATGCACCCTTTGCGCCTCCGCTACTGATCCCCTTCGAGCTGCTACCTGTCGCCTTTGACTTGGTAGAGGATGCAGTTGCAGCGGAAGCAACGGAAGATGTTGCAGAAGGTTGTTGAATGGCAGCAGCGTTGTTGTTATTGTTTGACGTTTTTCGCTCTTGAGCGGCAACCTGAGATTTCAAGGATTTGTTGGAGGTTGGTGAGGGCTCCTCAGAGAAAAACTGTGCACGTGCTGAGCGCGGAGACACTCTTTTCCCTCTTTCGCTTCCATGTTTCGGTGATTCTGGAGGAGTCTTATTGGAGAGGGGAGGAGGTGCAGTCTGTTTAGACTGCGCCTGTATCTGACTCTTTGTCCTTGGTAGCTGTCCAGGTATATGAGTCATAGGTCCCTCACCGAAAGATCCTAGCTCACTCGGTGGTATAGGTACATTGTACGTCTTGCCTCGAAGAGGTTCGACAGGCACACCCCTAGCCGCAGCAACGGTCGGACTAGTCGCAACGGACGGTTTGCTGGTTGTTCCATTGATATGCTTTGGTAAAAGGAAACCAGGAGGAGGGGTCGGGTAAGGGGAAGATCGCACCATACTCTCTATCTCACTCGAAGGTTTCGATCGTCTATCTATATTAGCACACATAGACTTGGGGCGTTCAGATGCTCTACTGACATGCACCCTACCTATTTGTGGGGATACTCCACCGGCCGCCCTGTTATCTCCCGGTAATCGACTGTCCGACATCGAGGGTGATAGCTGGCGATTAGTTGGACTTCGTGCTACAATTTCACTATCCGTGTGTCTTTCGCTATCAGTGTCCGATACACAAGGAGAGTCTGTACTGGCCGAACGCCTCTGCAACGCTGGTGCAGAACCACTTGTTGAGGGTTGGCTACCTTCAAACATCATTTTAGTGGACAGTACACGGTTTTTATCAAGCTCCGCCAAGCGAATTTGAAGGTCAACGCGAGAGGGACTTTCGCTGCGGGGTCGAGCCGTTTTTCGATCAGTCTCTCGCAGAAGACCCATGACGTCGAACCGACCTTGCTTCACCACTATTGTCGGTTTATCGGCATCATGCCGGCGATCGCTTACAGACCTAGTGATGCTTACTTGTGGCTTCCTCGCGGTGTTATTCCCTATCTGAGACACATCGGGAGTGGAAGACGCAACGGGCACTGATTCCTGAACTGTCGTTTTGGATTCCTGGACAATCTCTGTCACTGTCGTTTTCTTTCCTGCTTGCGCAGTGTCTCTGTCAATAATAGTTACGTGCGGAACCTTACCGAAATGAGTTTCCTGAAACTTGGCATGCTCTGTTTCATCGATCTTAGTCTTGGGAGGTGCCTGAGTTCTTCTTTCTTTGGTTTCGGTGACAACCGTCTTCACCGTTGTCGAGGCTTTGGCGGGTTTCGTGGAGGCTATCTCTAGCCCGCCCCCTACGTGGGCCGACGAGATGACTCTGACCGGACTTCGCGGGCTTTTAGTGGGTGAAGACGTCAAGACCTCAGCACTCCGTGATTGTGATCGCCTGCTCTGTAGGTACTCTCCTTGCGTCTGCTGTCTCGGTGTGGTAGTTGGCTGTGAGGTTTCCCCGGGTGAAGTACTGTTTGAGGACTCCTCTTTTTGGCTAAACTGTCGAGGTGGTTTGGCGGGTGGTTTGGGTGGGGGACCACTGTCCCGTCGGGTCACGTCCGACTGGGACTTGGATCTGAGTAACAAATATACAAGGACAATGAGTTGACGATTTAAGTGTTTAAAAACTGATATTTGTTCATGTTTAATCAATTTGCTTTTAAAATATCATAAATCGGAATATAACACATTCCAATTTCAGCTGACATTAAAGGTATAATACAAAGTTTTGGTATGGGGTCATGAATTTGGTTCAAATGAACATATTGGAAGCATATGCGATTTTAAATATTCAATGATCGTTGTCGCGGTTGAAATCGAGTCTAAAGTGATGAAATTGTAAATAATAAACTCTTTATGTTGTATAGCTCCCTCGAAAGACTGATATTACTTTAGCTTTAAAACAATGTTAGGGACTAATTTTCTAGTGCTTATAATGCATCCACAGGGGCATCCAAATATATCAAAATTTTAAAGAATTACTATCCATCCAATTTTCAAAATTTCCCCAAACTCTGCATTACCTTTAACAATTTTTTAAAAGCATAGTATAGTTTCTTACATAGTAGAATTGAAATGAAGTTTAAAAAAAAAATTGTTTAATAAAAAAAAAATAATAATAACAAATCTGGTACACATACTGCGTTTGTTTCAGATCTAACGGACCTACTATTCCATAACTTTGGTCAAAGGTCAAAGGAAGTTGTTCAACAAGCTGGTTTGTTTTTAATATCCCAATGCAAATGTACATCATAGGAATCACACACAACCCTAACAGTGTGACGAAATTTAAAGCGATTGTGTCGATAACATATCACCATCTTTCATTTTGTAAGGCACTCTCTAAAGATGTAACAATAAACACAATATTGGCATCGCCAATCAGTTGGTTGTTTTCTTCAAGTATTCTAGTTTGAAATATATATGACAAATTTCACGACCTTAACACTACCGATTTCACAAGTCTGTATCTAAATTTCTGTTTCTATTCCTAATAATCATGGCGAGGTTAATAACCATCAAAAACATTGGCTACTTGCATGATGGTAAGAGTTTATATACAGTTGACAAATCATGATAATAAATTTGTGGACATTACGAGGGGCGTCACCAAATTCATATTTAATATTTCAGTATTCTATTATACCACCACCATAACTTCTATTACAGCTACTACTAAATATGGCTGACTACTACTACTATACTACTACTACTACTACTACTACTACTACTACTAGGCCTACTACTTTTACCACTACTACTAACACTACTACTACTACTACTACTACTACTACTACTACCACTACTACTACTACTACTACTACTACTACTACTACTACTACTACTACTACTACTACTACCACTACACTACTACTACTTTTATCTTCGAAAAAATGTTTTTAAAAGGTAAATTCCTATAAAAAGGAATGACAAAAAGTAGCCCCTGTAGTTATCCTTTAAACATAAAGGTTTAGCTGGCTTTTATTATACATGTAGGCCTATTTTGTCGTTCATCATAGCATTTCCGCATTGTATTATTACACATTATTAAAGTTTTTATATATGTATTTCTTTATGAAAATCGAACCAGTACTGGACTGTAAAACTCTTAAAACCGTTAATTTTCCAGTATATTCCAATTCTTGTCATTCATTCATTCGTTCATTCATTCATTTTATTTCCAATTCTCGTAAAAAATTCATTCAACAATACATTATACATACAAGCAAATATATAAACTCATTTAATATAATTCAGTGACTTATGTTAAAAGGAATTAATTTGCTCTTTCTCTCAATTGCTTATCGAACTGTATTTCATGGGGAAAGTGAAATGAGTGCAATATAAAATCGATGACATTGGTCCGATTGTCTTCGGACAGCTCTGAGTAACAAAATTGAGAGAAGTATTAATTACTTCGGTATACTATCTAGGGAAACTCTATGTTAATCTATGTCTTATAATGTGTCTTGATTAGTTCATCGGGTGCCTACTCTGCATCTCATCATGCCTGGAGATGGCGCACAAATTTACCTCTTGAGCTTTAGGGCGTATTGGGTTTGAATTCTCTCCTGATAATTGGTCAAATCGTCTTTGACCATAGCTAGTTGCCTGAGCGCCTAGATAATCAGACAAAATTATCGAACGAGGAAAAAATAAAAGACATGTATACATAAACAAGAACGGTCAGAGACGACACAACGAGATGTACGAATACACACAAATCCGTTAAGATGGGACTACACTAGATACAATTCCTACCTTTCTTCAATTCCAGTACGTGCAGATGAACTGGCATTCTGGTCACGAGACAACCACGTGACAACCATGTGACGATGCAGTGAAAGGGGAAGGAGGAGAAAGGTGAACGAAATAATGCAATGTTAGTAATTGACCGGGCATGCGGTATATCATTGTGACCACTACAACTCTAACAACACATCTAACAAAAAATCTCTAAGGTTATGGTTGTAAAATGTCTATTATTATCGAGCTTTGATAAAGTTTTTGTTTTCACTATAAAAGTCATAGAGTTTTAGAATCCCTAGTATGGTAACATAACATCCTTAGTCTTTCTGTCCACAAACTTTCAGACAACCAAGAGAGAGGATGGGATAGAAAGCGATAGTCACGGAGCTAAGCAATAATGAGTGGTAGGAAGATGAAATGAAATGTGTGTAAATTGATCTAGAAAATGTGAAGACGAGATCGAACACATCAAAAGATAATGATACAGTTGGACGTGAATCACGAAAAGGATGAGGTGAGGTGCAAGGGAAAAGAATAGGTGTGAGGAAAGAGACAAATGACACGCCTAATGTGATGAACAGCTAGGACAAAACATACAAATGATGACGGAGCAGAGAATGCAGCCGAACGTGGAATAACAAAGAGGGTTCACAATGTCAAAATACGGAATGAATAGATAATAATGAAGTAGAAGAAGAAGAAGAAGAAGAAGAAGAAGAAACGGATGGTAAGAATGAGGCTTTAAATGAGGAAAAGAAAGTGATGAAAATGAAATGAATACGATGTATAAAGGAGGAAAAGAAGTGGCGTATCCACAATACGATAATAGGGGGAGGGGTGGGGTGCGGGTGGAGTGATCCCCTCCACCTATTTTTCACTTTTCTGGACCTTCAACCGACGGAGGTGGGTTAGTCCATCTCTGTTATCTGCTGGATACGCCACTCATGAAAAGAGCAAGGAACTTTTGACATTAATGAAACTGGTGAATAAGAAAGTAAAAGAAGACGAGAAGTTGCTTGGCTACCACGAATTATATCTCTCTGATCTCAATTCATTAAGTTTCTCTAGAAGTATAGAATAGGCGTGTATATTTGAAGGTGCAAATATCCAACCATGAAGAATTCATATAGATTAACACTAGGGCAGGCAGGATAATAATTATGACCTTAATGACCACATCAAACTACAATCAATCAGTTATCTGACATCGCATAGGAATAAAAGGGTGACCACTACTAGCACATCAAAAAGAAATATATAAAATACAAACAAATGATATAGTAAAATGACAACATCATTATTCAAACATGAATATAAGATAACAGTATAAATCAGTTCCATAAAACCATGCATGACCCACATTTATAGAGAAGTAATTTATGGAATGAATGCCCATGCCGCAATTATTTGAAGATAATTTAAGTGTAATCAAGGCGTAAAGAATGGAAATATGAAATTATAGCTGGTGCGAATACGAAATATATATTTTGGGTGAAATGTGTCATTACAATATTAAGGCAAAAATATAACATTGGCAACTTACAAGAAAGGGTAAATAATAATTTAGTATTGCCCTTTGTAAGTATATGATTGAATTACTTACAGGAAAGCTACTCTCGATATTGATTTGAAAGGATTATAAAAAGAGGTAATTTCCATATGAATCCACATCAACCATTAATGAACATAACATTTTACTTTTAATTTTCGTTTGCGACCTAATTTTTCAATTTAAATGTATTAAGGTCTGTTTGTATTCTTATTATTTCTTTGAGCTAGGAGTATTAGCATTTTTTTCTCCGAGATGTATATAAAGCATTCAACAAACTGTGGTCCAATTTTTTTCCATTCTATAACAATTTCAAAATGTTTAAGTCAGCCATTATATTAGTATATATATATATATATATATATAAGTGTATATATATATATATATAAGGTCGCATATGGAGAAAATAAGCTAGGAATAAGCAGTTTTACCCCCAGATAAACACCTTCACATCAATAATACATAATTGATTAATCACAGAAATGAATGGTTAAGATAATATAGAATGGAAGGCTTTCAATATACACTATTAATGGAAAGAACAGACAGAGCAAAAAAACAACCAAGAATCAGGGACAAAATTGAAAGACGAGACAAAAAAGGTTTTTATGAAAGCTGCGCTTTTTGTCATGAGATAATTTTTTTAGTCAAGAAAGGATAAGGCTTGGATGAAAGACTACTGCATGTCTAATGAGTGATACTCCCACTGAAGGAGAGAAAATTGTTTTAAATATCCTTCTCTCTATCTCTCTCTCTCTTACTCTATGCCTGCACTTTTCTCTTGTAATCTAGTACTTTGTGAGAAAAACCGACTTTACTAGACATCTGACTTTCTTTTGACTGTTAATAATACAATTACTGTAGAAAATGTGACAACTATTAACTTCTCCTTTATATAATACATTTTTAGCTCGAGGCTTTCTTCTTTCAAAGTACTGAGAAGGTAATCATATGCTAGAGGATGTTTCAAAGCTAAAGGATTTTCTGTTTAATTCCCTTGTTATTATTTGGGCACTAATGTGCAATATCGTAAATATCCATATCGTCTGTTTGGTAGAAATACTGAACATTGTTGAAGAGATAAGTCTGTAAATTATTTGAAAATTTCCCTTTTGCCATATTGCCAATTAGTTCGATGTTTCAAACCGGCAGATAAATTCTGAACACACGAGAGAGATCGAGAGAGCTTAGAGGGCACACTGTGACATTTCCCCCTTCAATTTGACCTCTGTGATGACGAGGAGTGGTGTAAGGAGTGACACGGAGAGAAAAGACAGGGGGATAATAACAAAATAAAGAGAGTTATGTGAACCTCATCCAGTGTAAAGTTAGCCGGCCTTTCGGATGCTGAATGCCTATGGGTAATTAGTGGAGTAGAACCCATGTTAACAGGATCACCGGACTTCTCTGCCGCAGTAGCACACACATTGGCAGGTTCGGAAACCTGCTTACGAAGCTGTCGGTAGATGGCGTTATTCTCCTCGCTGGTAGGCGGCGCCTTTTGAAGGGGTTTGGTTTCTGTTGTCTTGACAACCGTTTTTTGCTGTGTGGAGGATAATAATTATGATAGTGTGGATATAGTATGGATGAAATGGAATGGAGCGATGAGATAATCATGAGCAGCAAATTCAGGAGTGATATCCTTTTGAAGACATGTGCAATGCGAACATCATCATTACAAAATCAATCACACAAATTAATATCAATTTTGTGTAGGCTTATTTGGTGTAGGCCATTTGATTTCAATTTATAGCCTATGATTGTCATCCTTTATAAGCAAACGGAGGTATATTGAATCCAAGCTTATTGATTCTGATGGCTCTCCTTTTGCGTGACGTACTTACATGGCCATTTCAGTAGGCCGTGATTAAATGCGTGAGTATTTCATTTAGTATACTGGATGTTTGGCAAGATCTGGGTGTGAATTCCAAAAACTTCCCTTTTTTCGGTATACACAGGTCATCTCAATGATGCAAATGCTGCACATAATCTTAAAAGAATACTTAAACATGGCTTGCATGAGGCATTAATGATGATGTTTCACAGTTTTGTTTCTGGAGTGTTTTCCTGAAAGCCAGCGTGCATTTTTAAAATTAATATCGGAAATCAGATAATCGATATAAACAGTACGGCATCATTTCAAGCATTTAGTACATATTGGTAAATGTCTTGCAACGATCAATAAATATTTATTACCATGAAAAGCAAAATCATATAAACTCAGTATACACATGATTATAAACAAGGTAAATACAGCATATACATCGTAGAATATTGAAATTAGCAACGAAAATACATGGATATATATAAATAGTGGAATTAGTAAAGCACAGCAACAATTTGCTAATGTTCACAATTAAATATTCATCAGGCGACTATAATGAAGATGCTGGCTTATTTCAACCTTTTAAGATAAAATTGAAGCGCTATTGAACTGGTATTTTATTACTAATTAAGTTTTAAAAAAGTGGAGAAGAGAATGTTGTCTCTATAACACAACGGACAGAGCAGAATCCATGGTTAGTGAATTTATGAGATTTTTCCCCCAAAGTGCGCATAAAATGAGAATCTACAATGCGATATCTTGAGAAGGGTATGACAAAACCACAAACCATTATGAGTAGAACATTTTGAGAAGTGAAAACAGAACAGATGAATCATAGATGAAAAGTTCGTCTACGTTTGAGCAGGACAAATTATGATTTTACAAAGAAACATGAAAAGTTTATCGATGAAAAAATTAAGCACAGCACTCGTAATGAATTCAATTTTAAAGGTCGAATAATTATGTAGTGGATTTTTTATAGAAAGAATGGAACTGATTTGAAGTTTATTTTTTTCATATCCAAAGCTTATTCGTTTTAAACTAAAATACCTATTACAGGAATGACTACCTAATCAATACTATTCATGCTGTCAATTAATTATCAGGAGAAGGAAATTAAACAGACAAGACTTGAATCACTGACAAGGAGATATAACATTTAGAAGATCCAGAAATTCAGTGAAGGATAAATATAAGACCCATGAAAAAAACACACATGAGAAAGCAATGATTAAGATGAAATTAACACAACATCAAGCAACACAAAGCATGATAAAAACAACCCCTTAAAAGCGAAGACGTTACGCGTGATGAAACATGAAGACAATGACACACAAAATGTTAGTAGGGGTTATTTAATACGTACTGTCTGTACACTTACGATGATTTGCTCATGGCGGCCGCCATTTTGAATCTCGGTTTTCGTCAGCCGGTCCGTCGCCTCCACAGCTCCTTTCAGATTCTGAAGCTAAATTTTATAATGGAAGAAAGGATAAGTTCAGGGCGCCATATTGAAAAGACAAATTCATTTCAATTTAATACGAATGATAAAATCTGCCCATTCATAATCCTACTGGGTAAGTATGGCGGCATACATTATCAAGGGCACTTATTTGTCAAGGTTTCAAAATTTCACCAAAATACAGTCCCAAGGAACTGACTTCCTTGTTTGAAAATTGGCACCTTTCGTTCATTTTGTGGATGGGATTGTAGTCTACATTGCCTAGATAATATGCCTACATTCCAAGCATTAGGACCTCGCTAATATTCAACATTGCATATACTTCATGTTCATAATTTGCATAATCATCACATATTTGCTAAATCACTCATGAAAATAAACCTTACCTCTTGTAGAAAACTATCGATCTTGTTGTGTTCGAGACGTCTTGTGGCTAGACTGTCCTGCAGTCGTTTTTGTAAATCACTTCGTTCTTTCCTCCACAGCTCCCGATCACGTTGGTACCTGGCCTCCAGCTGACCAATGCGCTTGTGTCCGTCCTTCGACTTTTGTAATTCTGAACCAAGCTGTGATTGGTTAGTGGGGAGGAGGCAGGGGTGAAACAGAACAAAAGTGTCATTTATTCTTATTTCTTTATTTGTTGTTCTTTCTAAACTGCTCACTACTTGAACTATTTACTTCATATCGATTTTCATACTTCCCATACCCCTCTTTACTTAATGTTAATTGATGACGTTACAGAATTTCCCTGGTAAGAGTGTTCATCACTTAAACCTCAAATAACAACATTAACAAAAATTGCATCAAAATTTAATTGCCTACAGGGAAATATGAGCAATAATCTGATCGTATTAATCGCAAAAAACATTGAAACATGTCTACATCCGCTCATGGAAATTAACGATTGTGTTAGAAAAACAAATATAATGAAGCCGTGGACGATTGGGCTGAATTTTATGAGGTCATTTGTCGTGGTAAATGTTATCATATCCATTATGGACTTATCTATGGAAGAAAATGAAAATGAAACACGATAGATTTTTAAAAATTTATGTTAGGCACCTCGTGAATACGTTCAGTCGACTTCATGCGTTCATCTTCCAGTAGCTTCTTAGCCAGGACGCCCCCTGAGGCTGATCCTTCCCTGCTCCGCTGGCTGTCTCTCCGCTCCATCTCCTTCTGCATGTCCATCACCCGGTAGTTGGCCTCCGTCAGGAGCCGCTTGTGCTCGCTCCGCTCCTGGTCCCAGGAGGCCTGGAGCCGGGCCTGGAGATCCTCCAACTTGACCTTCTTGAGCTTGGTCTGCTGCTCCAGCTGGATAACGAGGAGGAAAATGGAATTGAAGTGAAAGCAAGGACAATAAGAAGAATAAGAAAGGTAATTAACAAGGAGAAAAATATCAAAGGGAATATTGACAAAATGAAAATACCAGCGGTGAAATAAAAAAGTAAAGATCCAAATGTGTGAGAGAAATCTATTTAATTGAATGTGATGGAAATATGTCCGTCAAAACAGATTACAGCATCATTAAAAAAACGAGAAATGGACGTTAGGAGGAAATAGTTACGAATATGTCTATTCCAGAAGTAATGTCAAATTGTACCATGGATAATATGGCAACATGAGGTACTGCTTATTATTATGTAAAAAAACCCACTAACAGCAAATATAAAGCTTGGGAAGAATAGTAAAGACAATTTATAATTTGATTATATGCTGCTTGGAAAATAACCCAGAGAGCCACATATTAACATATTTTATACAGACTGTATTTGGGGCTTCACATCGCCTAGGATCTATGTCCTGTACTTTGTTATTGATTTTGTTTGTGGACAACAACTGCTATCACATAGTAGCAATGGTGATCTCATCATTCTCCTGATCATGTACGATTACAAAGTTTTCTCTCGAGTTCAATTTGTTATCATAAATTTGTTATAGAGCAAACCACACAGTACAGGTGCAGTGTTTGTTTTCTTCTTCTGAACTCTTCCGCTCGGGGATGTGGTCGTTTTAAGGATCAACCGCTAACCCTTGGAAAATGAAGCATCACCATGTATTCTTGATGATGGTGACACACGCTCGCCTGACTGCTGATCATGGCTGAGCGGATTCCATGCACCGGTATCAGACGGTAAGGGACGAGGACAATCTACCTTTATTCCCATAATCGGCCGATTTTACTTGGAGCTCTTGAGGTAAATGAATCATGAATGAGACACTGGGAAGCAAAATCCTTATCCTGACCACATTCGCGCCTTAAACATTGGTCTTATCAGGAAGATGACACATTCTTAGGTAAAATGATGGTGTTGATCATTTAGTATATTATCGTCTGTCCAGAGCCATCAGGGTGTCAAGTCATTTACCTTAACATAGAGTAAACGCACTTTTGGATCTCAATACATGGTGTTCCTACAACATAATGACTAGCTCAGTAGTCAGGTGGTAGTGATTCTCAAAATAGCAGACCGGTTACTCCGTCAACCATGTCAGCGTACACTGATGCCATTGCCATCTACTCTAGGTTTTGAAAATCATGATTTTTCAACACGTGAGCATTTAATACATTAATTTCTACCTCCCCGGCCCAATTTTACTAAATTATTTTTGAAATACTAATACTATATGCTACTTATACGGATTTTGGGGCACTGACTCTAACATCGTTTTCAAATGCTTGACAAAACCCTAATCGTTTCCATTTAAGATCATTTCGGGGATTAAAAAAACGTCACTCACTCGAGCAATCTTGGCCATCATTTCGTTCCTCGACACCTCCCAACCTGCCTTCTCGCTGGCATAGCCCTTCTGTAAAACTTCTCGTCTATGTTTCTCCTGACTCAGACTGGTCGCTAGCTTCTCTTTCTCTTGTTGCGCGTTCTCCAAGACTTGTCGAGATCTCTTGGCCTGCAATGATCAAATTACATTTTCATGTTAAAACAGACCGACATGAAAGTTTTACTTATATGAGAACCATTATCTTAATTAATTCTGAATCTTTTCACTGGTAAATCTCTTCTCTTCTCTTAAACCTCTAGTCTGTGTTTCTCTTGACTCAGAATGGTCGCCAACTTCTCTTTCTCTTGCTGAACATTTTCTTGGCCTTGTCAAGACCTCTTGGCATGTTAAGGTCCAAGATTGAATTCAAAATATTATGCTATCTTTGGAACAGCTGTTACATATGATTTTGAACAATCGTTAGAATTTTTTGACTTGAATATGAAACACGTATCAGCGGATAATTTGAAATAGTATTCATCCGAAGAAATAGTAAATAATTCCTCCCAAGGCTATACAACTATTCAAAAGAAGAAATAGTTTTCCAAGTGCAAGATGATGCAATATGGGTATACGTACAGCAAGATTCTCCCTCTCCTTCTCACTCCTAAAAGTCTCCTTCTCCCTATCCGCGTTATCAGCAATCGATCGCAAGCGATCAAGCTCCGCCTTCGATTCGTACAACTGCTCCTTCTGGGATTGGTAATCGTTGGACTCGTTCTCCAGTCGTTTCTGCAAACTTCCCACCTCATCATTGAAGTACTTGGTCTCCGCCTCCAGCTTGAATTTGCAAGCGGTGATCTCTGCTTTCCAGACTTTCTCCTCCCGGTGGAAACGGTCTAGGATCTCCACGCGGACCCGCTCTAGGCGCTTCTGCTGGTTGCTGAGCTGCGTTTGAGTTCGCTCTATTTCCTTCTGTTTGACTTGGACGGATGACTCTTTATCCTCAATCTGCAACAAGAACAAAATGTGTTTAGGACATTTAGGACACTGTTCTCTTCAAGCATATTGTACACATATCCACAATGAATGGTAAATTAATATATCATTGTATTTTCTCTGGAAACCTCAATCGGTTGAAGAAAAAAGAGTATGACCCACCGTCCGAGAACAAGCCCTAATCAACTTTAAAGACAGTAATAATGTATCCTTGATAGAAACTTGACAACCTCTACAATAGAGGCCTAGCTTCTCGTTTAACAATTTCTTCCTCGCTTTAATTTGATTAAGCTCATTTATTTCCGTAATGAAGTAGTTATCTCAAATCGGCACACATGTGCATATTTATCATAAGGAAATACCATACATATTAAATCTACCTGTTGAAGTAGTCGACGCCTTTCCTCTTTGAATTTAGTTTCGCCTAACCGATAGGTTTCTACCAGCTCCGTTGCTGCTTCAAGTCGTTGTCTGAGTTCATTCACCTGCCTCTTACTCTCCGACTCGCTCTTACTCAAAGAAGCTTTGAGCTCCTCGATCTCCTTAATCAACTTGGCCCTTTCGGAATTCCAGGCGATTTCCTTATCCCTGCGAACCTGCTGAGCTTTGGTGAGATCGTTCTTGAGGTCTCCACGTTCGTTGTCCCAAGCCGACTCTCGGGCTTTGAGGGTACTGTTGAGTCTGTCCACGGTATCCTCAAAGCCCTTTCTCTGTTGAGACCACTCGCGCTCCTTGGTGGCCAGCTTCTGTCGGAGCTGCTCCGGGTCCCTAGTCGGACTTCCCTTAGGACTTCCGCTAGGACTACTCCGCTGCCGCTCCGCAACGTCCTTCTTCTGGAAGTCGTCCAGTGATTTCCTGCTCCCGTCCAGATCACGCTCAAGTGATTTTAATCTCTCGTTTAGATTTTCGATCTCTTTCGATTTAGTCCTCACTTCTTTTTCCAAATTATCAATCGTCATGTTCTTGTCCTTGACCCTCAAGTTGAGTTCTTCTTCAAACTCTTGTCGTAACCTACTCGAGTCGTTCTGTATGTTGTGCTCGCGCTCCTTCAGAGCGTTCTCAGCGCGTTGCCTAGCTTCCTCTGCTTCATCAAGCATAGCAGTCAAAGTCATAACACTGTTCTCCAACTGCTCTTTCTTGGTCAGAACTGCTTCACTGTCGGCCACCAAATGGTCAATCCGTGTTTGAAGGGGCTGGAGTATCCTCTCGAGCTCATCTCGCTCCATCTGAAGATCCCGGAGCTTGTCTCGCTCCATCCCGAATATATCGCGTTCCCTTTTGATCCGCACTTCGTTTTCCGACTTTTCTTGTTCAGTGTTGGAAAGTTTGGCGTGCAATATCGTCCTTTCTTGTGTCAAGATGTCGTTTGAAGCTTTGAGTTCTTCGTTCTGAGCTGTCAACTAGAATGGAATGAAAGAAAAAACACATAACGACTGTGACTAACAACATTTCAAACCTAGTCCAGAGTGATTGCTGATTCAATTATTTTAATGATGAATCCAAAAACAAGACATATACAATAATTATCGTAAAATACAAAGCTAAATTCATTTCACAATGGATTATGTAACGACAAAGACATCTTGGTTTTCAGCTTCAACACGTTGTATGGCCAACTTTTTACTAGTGCATTTTCGTCCATATTTCATATTTTATCGAACAAACGATTCTGTAAATATAATCAGACTTTCCAAGCTTTCTCATAACATTTTAGTAGAGTGTACGACATAATCAAATTTACTAGTTTCCGGTTACCTTTCAAAAGCAAAAACTTGCATCAGGAAAACATTCAACTTTTAAGAATAACCCTATCCTTACCTACCCTCACCCTTTGTCCTAAAAATGTCTTTCTACAAGAGAGTTGCAAGTACTATTTGAACAATGTTTGCTGGACAGTACACTAAAGGACATCTTCCCTGCTTTAATTGATACCAAACACTACAGCATGTCCGCGTGCTAATCCATAATAGAGCAATCATCCGCTGTAAGCCGAGGCACGGAAAGAATTTATTAAACCAAGGGCAATCCCCTTGATTAACTCTTATTAAAAGGAAGTCATTTTCTAATTCTGAAACGATGACCATACCCTTTCCATCCTGCTCTTGAGAACATCTGCTAGCTGTCGGTACTTCCAGCACTCGCCGTCCAGGCCTTCGACCTCTGTTTCGAGTCGCTGGAGCAGCTTCTGGGACTCTTCGCGTTGGGAATGTACGGGGCTGGAGCCGGATGTCGAGCGCTTCTGGGAAAATGTCAAGAAGTGAATAAAAATGGTGACGAAGTTAATCGCTAGATGTCAAGAATACTGCAATAAAACCTGCACTGGATCGAAAGTTCATCTATGATAAATGCAGAATAAAATACTAAGAATACTAGTACTATTGACAATTAGAATGAAACATTAATAACATTTTACCAAATGCATTCACTGCAAAAAACTTTCCCAAATCTCCATCAAAACATTCAAAATCAGATATGTTACGTCTTTCGTCAACCCTGAAAATGAAATTATGATATTGAAGCTTTAGGCCAGCCAATGAAAGTCTCGGCAATATTTGCAGCTGTTGTGCTTCTTGAGATAATATCAGAGTAGATTTAAACACTTCATCCTCAATCTTTCTCGCTCGCTCTCTCTCTGATTTACTCTTTCTTAGGTCTTTCTGAACTCAACTTGGATCAAGCAATATGTGTGTTTATATAATTTATGGTGATCTATATTTCATCTCGTCGAGATTAAGTCGTAGAGGATGAAAAAACACAATCCTTACAAATCGGCACATGCTTGGGCAAGGACTCGGAATTAGGTGAATGGGATAAAACGGCCTTCGAATTAAATCTCTCTAGGGATAGACTGGTGATAGAGCTTATATTTCAGAACTTTAATCTGGAGGAAGGGTTAGAATGAGAAATGAGTCGGACTGAGAGTTGATGTTTTGCCTTTTGCGAGGTAGCCTCTGTTTTAAATTACATGCTGCAAGAAGTATCAGAAGGGAAATATATCATGTAAATGCCCTTCTTCTCCTTCTCTTTGCTCATTAAATGATAACAAAGTATGATGTTATTAATATGTTCAGATGAAATGATGGACATGTTGTTATTATATTGCATTTTAGTCTAAAGATCTGAATGAATTAAAACCTGAAATTCTGGAAGGTATGCATGCATGTATGCTTTGAGGAAGATACTGGACTTTAAAAAGAAGAATTTCAACTATTCAAGAGATGAATCAATACATCATAGTTGGTTGTCATTAATATAGAAAAGTAAAAAGCCTGTGAGGAAAAAAATTGCATTAACCTCCGAGCTGGGAGAAGATTCTTTGATAGATAGATATATATGCCTTTCTTAATATAGGGAATTATTAGATTGGATTGTTTTAAAGGTACTATGTCCCATTTGCAGCCAACATCAAATTCTGAGAACTTTGCAGGAATTATAAATACGTCACGTATGTCCTATCTGTAAAATGTAAACGTCAGCAGTGTCCTAATATTCAAATTATGCAAGGAAACCCGTTTACTTTCTAGACTTCACTGTCAGACACTATTGAGTGATTGACTGACTGCTTTTTTGTTGTTGGTAATAACATGCAGAAAATGAGCTGAGAAGGGTACATGAGCATTTGTCTACATCAATAACCCACTTCTTGTAATGGCCAAAATTAAGCTGATTGAATCTTTGCGCAGCACAAACGTACGACCATTCAGTACAACGGTCTGAAAATCAGACTATTACTAAATGGATTGCAATCACTAAAGTCGATTTGACAACTAATGGTCGTTATTTTCCCACTTAAAGACGTTTTCAAGCTCTTTTTTTAAAGGGAAGTTCTAAATTAGTATTATCTTTCAAATGCCGTTGGAATTTAACCTTTTCATTTTTTTGGCCTGCAAATGGGACATAGTACCTTTAAAAGACAAGAAAACGGTAACTGTTACAATCTTACATCATGCAGATTCTAATATTTCTCAGTGATTAAATCACCACTATCAAGACTTTCAAAATGGGTAATGTCGTAATGTTATGATATTTTATGATATAACGTTCATCATTGTGGTTATTCTATAAGATCATTCCAGACATATCTCTGTTCTCTGCCATTCTAGAACACTCTTGCAGTGTCATTCCACTCCCTGTCTTAATGTTCCCCTCCTAGTTGGCGTATATACGAAGCCATGAACTGGAAAATAGAGGAGGGATTGAAATCGGGGAGGGGTTGGGGCAGACGGAGGGGGGTCCCTTTCCTATTTACCATTTCTCCACCAGCTTGCTTCTCTAGGTCCGTCATCTTGGCCTTAACCTCATCAATGCGATTGAAGAGTTGCGCCCTCTCTTGGCGCCATTTCATACCCTCCATCTTGAGTTGTATCATAGAGCTTTCCTTCTCAAGTTCATGCAATGTGTCGTATCTTTCCCGCTCTTCCATTATCTGAAAATAGAAAAAAGTAAAAGCTATTAATGTCTGAAAATAGAAATAAGGAAATACTATCACATTTTAAATTGTATCATAATGATTTCCTCCACCAACTCATGCAGGGTGGTATCGATCCCTATCCTCCATTATATGAGTGAGAGTAATAAACGGGAACACCATATCATATTGAGAGTAATGGCTACAGCCCCCAACACTGACAATCGACGAGACCGACATGAGACCATCAGCCCAAGAGACTGGCAATGTCGGTCTCGCGGGCCTTCTGAAGAGTTAATATCAGAAGGTTCACAAGACTCGTCGCCCATGAGAGGGTCATATTGGTCTCATAGGGCCTTCTAACTGGGATCTACTAGGATGTTCCAAAGAGTAGCTTAACATGACTGATATTACAACCCTGTGGAAAAAGGCAATCAATATCTGTACTTACGCAAGTTTCATAGTTAAAACCAAATGGATGATATTTGTCCCCTAAAACTATACATCAAAAACCTACATCACATTCCTTCTAAAAACAACAAAGCGCATGTAAATCTCAAGCGCTTGGACAAAGTTTGGATTTCATAATTTCATGGAAGTTTCTCATAGTAATTGGTTTCATCTAATTTGCGAAGAAAGAAGGATACAGATGCAGATACACCACATTTCCCTTCAAAGGCAATGCTTTAACGCCGTAGGGTAAGTTTGACTTCCTTCATCTCCTCTCTTAAGCTCTCTGTCAAGTATTAACCCAAGGAATTGTTTCGTTCTAACTTTATTATTTTTATTATGGGGACATCCTGTACCGACATGACTCATGGTGTCTTGGGGTTTCGTAAGTCAATTTGAAACACCCTGCTCTAAAAAAAAACGGCCACATTTTAATTCCATTTTTAGAACATATTTAAAGGGATATTTCCCATTAAAAGGAAAGTGAGAGATTAATAAAGACAATAATATGGATGGAGAAAGAATAGAACACAGAAGAGACAACAGACGAAAGGTCTACTGTAAAATAATAGAGAGAGGGGGGGGGGGCAATGATATAATGAATTTAGTAACGAGTGACTGTTTTCTATACTAATTTCAGTGACTGTTCTTTGTCAAATTTCACGAGGATGAACATTACGGACAATCATTTAAAAAACAATGACCTTTGTTAAGATTTTGAAAAAATGTATAAAACATACATTTGCAAATCCAGTTTTCCTAAAGTGATGTATAAACCAAAATGACGAGGATACAATTTGAATTAAAAAAAACTAAATTCTAACCATCAATAATGTATTGAATGCATGTTAACTTGTACTTTGTACTATATTCACAAATTTCTCCAGACAGATTGCTATTAATGATTCCGGACACGAAGAAAACATAAAGCACATATCATGTGCACTGAAAATACCAGTTTGCGATTATAATTCCCCTTTAAAACACCCAATACGTTGTTCATTTTCCCAAACTCTGAAATAAAATACCCGTTTCCCTGGAAATAAATCTAGAACGGAACATGGAAGTGACACGGACTTCAAACTTCTTTCACTATACCTCCTACCAGACGATAAGTTTGCAGAAGAGTTCAAACGTTCACGACTACGTTTCCCCTAATTTCTCTCCATTACCGTCAAAAATACCCCTTTCCTATTTCATTTTCGACACCGCAACTAAACAAGACAATTATTCCCTTTCTGGTGCAAAACACACAAACAAGAGTAAAGACGACTGTTTAATGAAGTAAATACTCAAATGATGTAACCGCAAGATTCCAAAAGTTGTCATGTTCAGGGTTTGTCATTGGATTATTTTGACAGCGACATTGCTCTTGTGTAGTCGCCTCCAGATACAGCCAAAATGGAAAATGTTGGTTATTTTTTACTTAATTTTGTGCAGGCCCCCTCCCCTTCGCCTCTCTCTCGCTTTTCTATACGGCTATACCCACAGGTTCCTCTTTCACCACTGATGTAATCATTATGCTCAACTTCTTCGACTTTCATTGTAAAAATCTGTCATAAAATGTTAGTTTTCATCGTATATCGTTTCAAAATTTCCTTCAACTTTCACAGAACGTAATATACGCATCTGAATGCAAGAGTATAATTATATAAATAATTTGTTGTTTATGAAATTTAGAAAATCTTATTTTCTTTAAGACACAACAATCTTAAATTAAGTTATTCGTGAATAAATAAAAAGTTCTTGTTACAAGTTAAGTCTTTAAACTGTCTTTGGGGGTCTTTTAATCATGCGCCAGCGAATCATACTGCTCAATCTTCAATCTCAATACTAAAGAACACAACGGAAATGGTATTTATCGTGGAAGATATACGGATTCAAAAGACAGTGTACCATATTTCTCATTAAAAAAACAATGACTGTGATGATTATTTGTCATAACAATAGCTTAAAAGCAGGTCAAATCCATTCAATGGAAAACAAGCATAGTATAAACCTATTTCCGTAGAACCCAGATATATCGTATACAATTTCTATCAACGATTCGGCAAGCCTACAGTGACATGGACTATATAAAAACGGAAGTTTCGGCTTAAAGCATGTCACTCCTAAAATGAGGCCGCCTTGGCAGGAGGTATGCACAGAATATCGTCTACGACACTGCGACGTTACTTTAACCATGGACCTAGTAAGAAGTAGGTCCATGCTTTAACATTCCTGTCTGCAATCGACGCCCATGAGGAACATTAACAAATATTTCTACAAAAGAGCACCACGATCTTCTTCTTTTTTCAACTGGGAAATGACAGGTCATGACTAGTCATATAGTTCAAGTGGAATGTTTTACTAAATTATATCGTACCATTAACATAATGTACTAGTGATAGAACTTGAGAATAACGTAGGTTAGAAATTCTCCAAAATAAGTATGTTTTCTGTTATGAGAAATCATATTTGTTTGGTTACTTTCACAATTCATTATCCATTCCTTTTATATAAAAACACAAGCAATTTAATTTATTTTCCTTTCATCAATCTTCTCAGTATGTGTACATTCGGTTTCGTTTCATATTTGTGGTATCCCATCCTTTCTTGTACTCTCTCTCTCTCACTCTCTCTCTCTCTCTCTATCTTTCTCTCTCTGCCTCTCTCTCTCTCTCTCTCTTTCCTGCTCTGTCCCTGTCTCTCTGTCTATCTCTTTCTCTATCTATTTTTCTCGCTCTGTCTCTCACCCCCTCCAATTGGTGTGTACATTCCTCCCTCTCCTTATAAAGCAAGAACATTTCATTATTTCCTACTGCTCAAAATATAATCTTATTCTCTTTCATAATTCATGATGCTCCTTTAATATCATGTCTTTGGCAAATCATAGATCCGTCATGTACTTTTATCTCATATCTCGTAAAGCCACACACGCATCCTGGTACAGAGTCCATACGGAACGGCACACACCCTTTCAAGTTGTCTTCTTTCTTTTTCCTTCTCTTTTTCTGCATTACCCCCTCCCACCCCCATACCCCTTACTAAAACTAAATATGTCTCTGTACATTAAGCAACCGTGAGGATGGACATGACTTCTACCCCAAGGGTGCAAAAACACCTTTCGAGGAAGACAGATATTACGGATACATGGATCTATTAATGTACCCAGGCGTCCAATAAAGAACCTATCCGGGTATGGTGGAAATTGTTTCTTAAAATAAACCACTTTCCTCTATAGTCGGGTGGTCCAACTTGTTACTCAAAACCTGTTGTAGCGAAACATTGACATTAGCTCAATAAAGCAACCAAGAATATGAAATCTCAATGTATTTTGACGTTACACACGGCAGTTTCTGTTTCAATGCTATAATGGAAAGTGCAAAAACATAGCTTTAAAGAACCTACTCCCATTTCAAAAGCAGACATCTTTTTAAACACTTTTTGACTAACGCTAAAATGCTAAAATGGGCTTTATAAGAGGTACACTTTGAAGAAGAAAAAAAAAGGTCTGTTCTGTATGAATGTAATTAAAACAGACCAAGAATGTTTAAATCTCAGGTAAACTTTAACCTCTACTCTTGCAGTTATAAGCCCGTATCAGTCAATAATATTTATGAGAGATTTTCAAGGGGGCAAAAAAGGCATTATTGATATATCGGATAATTCAGAGTATCTGTCAAGTGTTTGTCAAATTATATTTCTATTAAAGCATATTTACGTCTACATTTGCCAATCTTCGCTTTAAAAGAGAACCCTTATCCCACAGAGCGATGCTTCAAATCAGGTAAGTGAGAACTAGAATGAAATCGATGCCTTTGAAGCCCTTGGCCGACTTCTAGCCCAAAATAACTGCGAGCAAGGAAACTTAAACATGAATTCAAGTTGAAAAGCGATCGTTAGCCGTCTGTCAGGACGGTACATCCGACTTCCCCACACTTTACATTTTGTTCAGAAGTCCCTTCCCAGTTTTTTTATTTTTCTCTTGTTTAAGACGAGAAAATGGGATTGGAGGAGACTGATGAGAGAGAAGGGTGTGCCATGTCCTTAGTTCCGATCAATTTCTGCGAAACATGAATGAGTTTGATTTGCAGACAGACGGACTGACAAGTCGATATAATAAATCTCTTAACACGTAGTTTTTATGGTGGAACTGAATTGAGATTGAGGAACGCAGGTTTCTTGCATGCGCTGTGAGAACATCATCTCGTTCACCATCTTAAATGGCAATCCAACCCTTGTATTAAGTTGATTTGTATGAAAGCAGAAAAATAACAGAAACAGAATGACAAAAGTTTGAAATGAATCGGACCAATAGTAAGGAAGTTATGAATGTTTGAAATATAAGATCACTAAGTCTATGCGAATCTCAAATTGGTAGTTTGGTCAGTGATTTGTGACGTACATCCTGTAGGACGAGGACTTTGCCGTGTAAAAAATATCATTAATTTCTGTTTTTCTTGTAAGTTCCTTCTCCCTTGGGACACTACTCATAATATATTATAGATAGCATATTTTTAAAGGTCCTCTAAAAAGAATACACCCTCCTGAACCATGAATTTTTGAAAAATTTAAATTTTAGTCATGTTATCTGTTGAAACAGATGGGAAAGTAGTCCGGCACTACATCACACTGACATTACCGCTTCAGCCAACTTGAAGTGCCCATACGTAAAGTGATAACAACTTTCAAAAATTCATAACTTTCTCACATTTAGTCAGATTTAATTGAAATTTTCATCAGTTTGCTTCTCTGATTTTTCTGCTTTCTTTTAGAGTAGTTGTCTATTTGGGTTGGATTCCCCTTTAATATTTTACCTTCAGTGCTTGTAACCTACGTATTCTAATCTACTATCAATCTATCTATCTATCTATCTATCTATCTATCTACCTACCTACGTATCTATCAATCTTATTCTATCTACGTGTCTATCAATCTATCTATCTATTTACTCATCTTCCTTTCTATAACATGCTCCATACTTTTATGCGATCAAACGACACCTTAGCCTTTGTTGAATTCGAACTACAAAATAATTATACGCCTACTCCTATCCCTTATCAAGTATATATGTGGTTGTGCTTGCTATCACTTTTTAAACTGCATTTGATAATTATTTATCAGCAAGAGCTGTATTCAAATTCGTACGGAATTGTCTTGAATTCTTACTAAAACAAAAAACAGAGCTGGTCACCTCCAGAACTTTTATAACTTTATGAAGTGTCCGCACTTTTTACAAATCGTCAATTTACACAAACTTGCTCATAAAGAAATATGATGACATGTAGACTCAGACTGGAAACACGAAACGCATATTTGAGCTCAATTGACCTTCTGTATTACCGCTCTTAATTATCCCGAAGATTGGTTACTCATCTTTCCCGTATTTTTATTTCAAAATCGAAGGGTAACGGAATATGCTATTTTGGGTCAAGTCTTGTCCAAACTGAAATGGCAATGATATCGGTAGAAGTTGTCAACGATGCATGAATTGTTGCCAATTTGATATTCACTCATCGTCTTACTCACCGTACCGCTCAACGGGGGTCCAGTCTATTTATGGGACGGTAATTTTCCTCGCAAATATATTTGGACAAGTATGATCTCACATCTTTCTTTTTTTATTCACCTAGGCCTAGTCACGCTTATTTAAAAACCATACATAGCGCAAAGGGCTTAAAATAGAAGAAAACAAATAACGACAACAGTAAAACAAAAGCAAAATCGACAACAACAAATAATTATATTGATTATTGATGGACATGTATGATACATCTGTTTTCCTAGGCAAGTGGGAGGGGGGTATTAAACTGCAAAAGTGCTGCGTGTATTTCTACGGTGGCCAATGTGCAACATTTTTACGAGATACATTATAATGCCCTCGTTTCGGAAGGTGTCGAGAGGAGGGGTGAATAATCATGTTTAATGAGTCGTTTTTTCCGACTGACCAAATTTGAATTTGAATTTTGAAACTGCTGGTGAGTGAATTTATTTTTCTTTTACTTTACATATACCCTTTTATGTTAAATTAATCTTCTTTGAGTCACTCTCCACCCCTCCCATAATCATGAGTTATTATATGCCCTCCCAATGGCGATGATAAACCCTGGGCATTCGCCGCCAGACGGGGGCACGGTGAATCATAACGACTATGAAAAAACAAGAACCCTGACGAAAATCAATAAGGCAGACTTGTCTATCCATGGACGAACTTTGGTTATTTTGTAGACACAACGTGAGACGGATTCCGTAGGCCTATTTTGAGCCATACAAGACACATAACTTTCGCATCTATATAAAGCGTATTCATTCGTCATTAATTGATAAAGAATAGTAATTTATATTCGAAACACGCAGTGTCGAAGAGAAAAAGTTGGTAATCAAAGCTTTGTAAGACCAAGACATTTTACTTTGCATTAAAAAAAAATTGCGAAAGGTAACGCTCAAAATAGCCAGATTGAAATCGACATGATAAATCTACATGAGCAACCAAACGGGGGCAGATTCAGAAACTTGTAAGCAAAATTAATGGAGACTGACTCCAGGCACCTTTCCGTTACATGGCCCATCTGTATATAATTTCTATACGAACAAGCAAGAGTATGGTATCTGCAAAATACACCTGGTTCCTATAGATTGGCGGATGGGAGGGGTAGGGGTAGGGGGGTAAAGAGCTTTTTTATGACCAGGCTATAAGGCACCACATATTATTCATCTCACGTTTTTACTACTGCAAAGCAGTCTATGTTTATATATATACATTCATTATATACAGTGGTAAATCAATTGGGTAACTTGTCATTGCCTCTGAATAAAATCGCTAGACATCATATTTTTAATCGTAAAGAAAGGGAAAATGAATTATGAGACTTTGTCACATAAAAATGAGCTCCCCGTGGTATCGATTAATTATCAGTTAATTAAAACAGTGCTCATGACAAGTCAAAGCACATTTCACAATTTATGAAAGATTATCATACCCCAAACTGCCGAAAGCAGTAGTACAGCCATTTTTATGGGCTCTAAAATAATGTTCCGTAAACAAGACAGTATCCGTTATGATGCATGTGCCAGGTCCTCCTACCCCTCCCATCCGCATCAATTCATGTCTTAACCACCCCCCTCCCCAATTCCTTTATCCAGACACCTTGCTCCGTTGCTACCCTAGAGTAGAATAAGACGCTTTTCTTGACGTCATGAAGGCATTCCCGAGTGGAACACATCAGGTCTTCCTTTACCCTAGAACATAGAGGCACTCATTTCCTTTCGACATTAGCACCAGTTTCGTGTCCACAGATTTTGATTGTGATAACACCAGAACACTACTCTATACTATGAAAAGAGCATACGCTTTTGAGCATTGAGAGATTTCGAATCGTCTGTGCAAATGCAGCACAAAAAAGAAGATTCTTTAGAATATGCTTGGACTATAATGTAGCCCTTCTTGTACGCAGGATGACGAAGATTATAATGAATGTGCAGAGTATAACGACAATTTTTAATATTCATTATGCTGCCATGTCCATAATAAAAGTAGAGACAAAGTTAATTAGATTCAAAAGGACAAAGAAAGACTTTATCTAGCACAAAAGTGCAGAAAGTTTAGAAAATATGTATTAGAATATTAGAAGAAATCCATAAAAATAAGAGATGGAGAGGCCCTAGAGATTTTGAGAAATAGTTACGAAGTGTACGAAGAAATAGAAAATGAACTCGACTACGTACAAAGAGGCAAGTGATTACTGGAAAGACTGTAAGAAGACTATCAAAACGAAAATAAGACAGAGACAGAAGGAGGCAGAAGACAGACTACCAAAACGAACTCCAATGATAAAAAATGATAAAAAGAGGAAGCGCGGAACAGGTCACACTAACAATAATTAGGAGGGGATTAAAAAAACGGCAAAGTTAGAGAAGTATCCAAGGGGAAAAGAGTGAAAGGTGAAAAAGTAGGCCTTACCACTGCGATCTTATGATCGAACTCCGACTTTTCGGCCATACGCTCATCTCGCTCCTGTATTAACTCAGCCTTCAATTCATCGATGGTCATCCGATACTCATTCAGCTGCAAACAAAATGAGAAAGAAAGATATAGTAATACTTTAATCATTATCACTATAAAGTAAAGGCCCATGTTTATTAATGGATGATTTTCTGCCCTATCACTCCAGGGGGTGTTTCACAAAGATCCTAAGTTGAACTTATCTCTAAGTTGGACTTAACAATTATGGAAAGCCGTTAGCATCTTTGAAAATATTTTGTAAACATTATTTTAAAAGGCATAAAATGTTGATTCAAATCATTCATATTTTCTATTACCAAGGAGGTTTCATGTTCTTGATGTGGAATTTACGGAAAGTCTGAAATACTTGAGTTTTTGCTTTTGAATATATTTTATTTTAAGGCTACAAATGGCTCTCCATAATGTTTAAGTCCAACTTAGAGTTAAGTTCAATTTAGGATCTTTGTGAAACACCCCCCCAGCAGTCGACATCAAACACAATGCATTGCAATGAGTGAATTCTAAAAGTCACCCATTTAATACACCTGGGTTAAGAGACACAAAAGTAGACAAATGCAGTGCTTTAATAGGTAATGCGATCTTGATATGGATTCAAACCATCAAACTTTCGAATGAAGGTGCAAAAAGAAAATGAACCACAGTATCGAGTTGGTGACTATGGTAACATACATGGCGCACGACCAAAGGTACGAACACGAAAGGGAAAAATACATCATTCTATACATCAAAAACACAAACTAATCCCCTCCCCCCCCCCACACACACACACACATACACACAAATAACAGAAAAACAAAATCAGTTATTCATGACACTTATGAAGCTACGACCCGAATCCTACTCACAGTCCTACACATGACTTTTACATATATCATCTAGCCAAAGCCCTTACAGATTGAGGAATCCCAGAGGGGTAAACGGATGACTATAGATATCTGAGAAGGGTATTGCCCCCTTCCCCATCGCTCGTCGATGCTGTATTTTGTTTTCAAACAAGCTGACCAAAAACGATGGAGGCGAGGTTGATTGATAAAAAGATGCGAGATGGAAAGTGATGTCTAATCTTGTCTTTTTCCCGGAGACCGAAATACCCTAGTCACAACGGAGAGACCGACACCAGACCGAAAATAGACCAAACAAACAAATTGTTTAACCACGAACGGCCAACGTTTTGTCGGTTATCGTTTGATTTGTGGTCGGTCTGAATGTGGAATGAACTTCTAATAATCCTTTAGCGAGCAGAAACCCTTGTTCTGGAGGAAGGGAAGTGGGGGTGAGACGGTGACGCCATCATAAACATTTAATCTCACTTCTTAATATATATTTCCATTCTTGCATGTAATGCTTGAAGCTCTCCCTGAGTTCAGACGTCAACGTATCGATTTGTAGACAAACAGGGCCGTTTGCTTCATACATCATCCTGTATCATGACTGTATAAGCCAGAAGACCTATACACGCAAACGTGCCTTCTGTAAAGGTTAACTCTTAGCCTCCTAGAAATAGATGTTTTAGTACGTTGTTGATAGAACCGATTTGGCTGTGGGCATTTTTTCAAGATTCAGAGGAAATAAAATGGGCTTCCTATCAAGTCAGAATACTTCCTAGTTCCATCCTGCATGTTTGTTCTTTCCAGCTCGAAAGACTTCCAACAAGCATCATGAAGTTCGCCATAACAAATAAACATTTATTCAAAGAGCTTACAAATAAAATAAATTTTCACAAAAAAGGGCAGATAATTTGTCCTTAACGGACAATTTTATTGTGCTTTAAAATGGGCAATGGTATTAATCGTTGAGGTCGTACCGACTGGACAGGAACAGACAAACCGGAAACGATTGTCGGACAAAAGCCCCTCTAGGCAATATTGAAATGTCAGGTCTATCCCCTGGGTCTAGAACAGTATGGTCAGGCGACGACTCGCAGGAATTTTCCCTCTCCAACCTCGTCCTAGAATTCCGATGATTTGACCATGTCCCATACTGTTCCAAATCTGCTCCATCGCTTCCATAGGTACGCCTGATTTGTTTAACCTCACATCAGTGTAAAGACAAAACAATGCGAGGGCGTTATACCAATTCATAATCCCTCTATTATTATCTGAGTCAGTCTTGGCAAGGGTTGCATCTAGGCTTCTATATTTTACTTTAAATAGAAGTATAACAAAGGTCTCTTGATATTTTCCCTTTGAGCTCTAGTTGCGGGCGTTATGCCAGACGTTAAACTTTTCTAAATCAAGTTACCAACCAGTTGTTTTACAGGACTTTAAATGTTTTGACAGTGTCACGCACGTTAGAAACTCAGACACAATAAAGATAGATTTCAACCCAAATTGAGTATATTTTCTTATGAAAAGATATTTTCCCCTGCGACAAATAATATTGTGAACTTCTATTTTCTCATCATAATTCCCCAATAAAACAGCAAGAGCTTTGTTCATATTGAGACAATATCACACGATTGTTTTTCACGATAATTGTCTTTCCAATATGTGCGGAGATTTAAGATCATAATGAAATTTATACAAAACATGGCCATGAAGAGTAAAATGCGCAATGTTGTGAATCAGAAAACCTTACGCAACGACAACGGATGAGCCCGTAAATTGAATTGAAGGTTTACCTTGGTGTCAATAGTGATATGTCATGAATGTGTCTTGAAGGAGACAATGATTCTTTAAGCAAAATTATCATTGAATATTTAATAGCTAATCATGGCGAGAATTGAAGCTGGAAAACAACGGTTCCCATTTTTTTTTTTTTTTTTTTTTTTTGGGGGTTATGATTTGATGATTAAATATATATGGTCGTATATACGTGCATCAATATTTCATGCTAAATTTAATTGAAGTGCGAAAGGGGCGCGGACGAACGGTTGTAAAGAGCTATTGTTTTTTGTTTTGTTTTGTTTTGTTTTGTTTTTTGTTTTTTGTTTTTTTGATCAATCATGCCACTTTAACCACTACCATCAGAGTATGACACATTCGCAAGGTTAGGCTCGTCTTTAACATGATAAGTACATGACAGAGATGACTATTTAATTGAGTAATGGTTGTCGGAAATTGGCTGGGGTATGGTAGATTTATATAGGAGTATCGCGATGTAATTCAGTTAAGAAAGTAAATCACTTAGGGGGTAGACGAAACTAAACTATTATTTATTTTTCTGGAGAAGAGGATAATGAATATGGTGCTCACGAAAAAGGACGGTAGAATCACGAAAGGAAATTCCAAATTATGAAATTAAAACAAAATCCATATGAACCCTTCGACTTCATGGGAAACCGGAATGTATGATGACTTGTTGATATCCTTGAATCGAAGAACGAATGTTTGGGAAGGATAGCTTATACCTATATATATACATTAAAAAAAAAATACATTAGAATCCTATACTTAACAAATGACAAATGACGATGAATATAATGTTGAAAGTAATTGAACAAAAAAACAAACAATTATCTTAGTCCAAGGTATTAAATCATACCGCGGAGTACTGACGATGATATCAACATTTACGCGAACGATACATAATCATATATTAAAATACATAAATACCGCAAAAAATGAAATATAACCCTAGTTTATTAGTTCTGCTTTGTTGAAAGCTAATTTATGGTTTTTCTTTAGATACACGCTGGGCATTGACTTTGATCTCGAATAATCACTCATTACCTTAAAATTATCACACCAACACCCCAAAGCATCTCTCTCCACACTTGTATGCAATTAATACATCTTCACACCTGACTAATAAACAAGATAATTGCTTTTAAAGCGCTCTATCCACACTTTAAATCATATTCACACCTGACTGCAAGATACTAGATAAATGCTTCGAAGCGTCTCTCTCAACAGCGTGGAACAATGAATAAAATATATTCATACCCGAATACTAAACCGAAAATTGCTTGAAAGCGCTTCTCTCAACTCTTTGAAACAAATTAATTCATCTTCACACCTGGGTACTAAACAAAATAATTGGTTTAACATGAGCAAACATCCCTTCTCTGAAAGACTCGATTAGCCCAGTTCAATGGACGAGCTCAGGGGGAACTATCAAAGATAAACCTGAGTACTGCTCATGCGATTACTTTGTAAAATAAAGTGTCTGGAAGCAATTGGAAAAGTTTGGTTATGTAATACATACAATTCGATGTATACTGTGAGGTATTGGAATCATCAAAATGAAAAGAAATTGGTCCAAACTTGCTGGAGGTCACATGCACTGCACATCGGAATGTGTACACGAGACTACACACACACACACACACACACACACATGGGGCATGAAAGCTTTGGCCAATCATTTCGGCTTTTTCTTGTCAAATTTCGAATATGAGGTCATTCGAAGAGCAAATTCTTTTTAGGGTGATATTTTTACAAACTGGCATTAATAGAAGGAGAAAGCTCGGAAATTTGTTCAGCCTTTACCAGACCCCAACCTTCTCTTTAAGCCAGATCAAGTTCAGGTTCGAGTCACTAATTATGGCGGTAATTAACCCTACGTGATGAAGCAGAAAACAAAGCGTGCTCCGAAGATTTTTCGAAGCAGGGAAGAAGGGCATGGAAGTGGTAAAGGACAACCAAATTAGCCTCTAATCGAATTTTTCTTGACATGATGACGGCTCCCCGGAGACGACCGCAAAGAAAGAACCAGTGCTTCCTTGATGAAAGTGCAATGAGATATTGTTCAGCAAAGAATTTACTGAAATAAATAAAATGTTTATCTTTACTATACATTTCTTTGCACGTAAAAATGTTCGTATGATCTTCTTTTAACGTCGTCTCCCCCTCCCCCCTCCCCCATTCTCCCCTCCCTCCCCCTTTATATATATATATCTTTCTCTCTCTTTCCCTCCTTTTTTGGTCTTCGATTGTGATATGTGCCCCGTGGCCCCTAGTAGCTACACCACTTCATTTGCCACTTTAACTTCAATGTTTGACAAAAAGACATCTAAGCCATATGCAAAGGAAACGGTCAATATGCAAAAACAAACTAACTGAACGACAACTCGAGGACATAATTATGTAATCTTTTCTCTCCTTGGTATAACTTAGCTAAACGATAACTTTGTCAATACCATAAATGAAAAAAAAAACAATGTAAAGGTCGACTGTATTACGCACTTGTGATAAAGAGAGGGTTACTGGCCTTTAGACAATCTTTTAAAAGAGGTAAGACAATTTCGTTATCATAATTTGGCGGGAGACATTGCATTACCAAGGAAAACTAAATATTTTCGAATAATAAACATAGTTTGTAATAAACATTGCCGTGAGTGGTATACTTGGTCTTTACCGATTTAAAATTTATGTTTGTGTTTCTATGTTTGATTTCTTGCATTTCTGATTAATGTATTGTGACTTCGGTTATAAGAATTTAACTTTTGAATGAAGGACAGCTTTCGAAATTATATCTGCGCCATTGTTGTTCATGTAATGAACACAATTTCGTTTTTCGTTTGAATGTGACGACAAAAATTATCCTATACAAAACATGCTCACCTGGAAGAATGCTGTCGAAATTAATTTTTCTGGGGGATGGGGTAAAACAAAACTAATAAATTACCAAATTGCTATAGTAGTGGTTGTCCGATAGTCCGTTCATTCCGTTCATGATGCTGCCAATCGTATCCTTCCTACTTTAAAATCCAAAATATCAGATGAAAGAACCCACTGGGGTCCAAAGATCTGCGACTTCAATATTCAATCAAAACAAGGATTGCAAAAACCATTGCGTTTGCATCGTTTGATAAAGCGAGAGAAGGGCAAGCCAGCCTGGTCAAGCAGAACCCGAATACACGATTCAAAGTTGTTCTTATTGTCGGAAACCAACAATAGGTGACCAAATAAGCAGCGGATGATTCAATAATTATTACTAATGATTTGTATCACACAAGATACAAAGAAAACCCATTAGCACTGAATTCATATGCTGTTCATATTTAGTTGATAACTTCGCATTTCAGCAGAAGGATGACTCTTCTGCATGACATGGAAACTGCATTAAGATAGAATATTATTATCCGATAAAATCTTGATGTCCCAGGCAATACCTGAAGTAGCTTTGAAAGCCAACTAAATGCATTCCGCTGGTCAAAGTCACATACAATACATTATCAGCATACGGCGAAACACAAGGACCTTGCTGGTATACGCATTGAGCATTTAGCGTCAAGTCTAATGTTACAAGCTACGATGGAAAGTTCCTGATGATCGCAATCTAGCGTCCTTTTCACACGCCCAGTGGCAAGTCAACACAACGCCGATTGAAACAAAACCAATACTCATAAATCACCGACGAAGAAGTGGAACAGGCGTAGACGGGTGATCACCTAAAGCAAGTTCAATGCCAATTGGCTAATGCGACGATCACTGTCTATCGGTCGGTAGGGCGCATATCGTGTCGTCTGCATGAGACCTGTGCAAGAGAAGCGCGCTTGTGCGTGCTAAGGAGTGTGCGTGGGAGGACGTGCGTGTGGGGGAACCCTTGTTACTGTGTAATGTGGTGTCTGAGGCGGCGGTTCGCCTCTTCGCTAAACCAGCAGCTACGTTAAAGTGCCGCCCTGATTCCAGAATCCAAACTCATGTTAAAGATAAAGTTGGGTACTGGTCATGCGTCCACACTGTGAAAGAACAGTCTGGAAGCTTTTGGGAAAGGTTGATTCTGTCTATAGTACATAAGAATCGATTTATACTGACATTTTATGAAATGATCAAAATGAATAGAAATTTACTCAAAATAGCAGAAAATGGATTGCATTGCACACACAGAAATAGGTATAATATGGGACTACACACACGTGGCGTGAAAGTTTGGTCAAAACTTATCAACTATTTCTTGTCAGATTTCAATCATCATGATTACTAGGGCATTTGAAGAACGATCCTTTTGGGGTCCATTTCTACTACAATATTCTTCCAAACTGACGAAATATTCTAACTAACCCCGTCCCTTACATAGTCATTTTTTTCAAAATCAAAGAGCGTAGAAGCGGACGGACAGTATGCAAATATCAATTTCCTCATCTGGGAGGCCTATGCATAAGTAAGATAATTAATCTAATCGGAAGTTCATGCAGTTATCTGTGATTCCAATGTCACTGCACCCTGAAGTGCAAATTAGATTACTCTTGATAATATTGACAGAGAACATGGTGAAAGGACATGAACGCCATGAGGCTGGTTAACTCATGCTGGATGTCATGTGAGTACAGTGTGCACTGCATCATGTTTTTAACCCTGAACTAACGTTCTACGTAGAACTCCAGCAAGTCCACACCACGAATATTTATCAGCAATATAGTGCCACCGTCATTCGGAAAAATATTAATCCTAAATCATTAAAATAATACAAAACATAATGAATAAGTGACTACCAACAAATTAATATGATAATCTTGATAAAACTATTCGACCTTTATCTAAAGAGGAATGATGAAACCACGTTCGCTAGTCGACTCTTGAATTCTCAGATTTCCATAGTGCCTTTATTCATGTGTATTAAGCCTATGGAAATCTGAGAGGCTTAATACACATGAATAAAGGCACCCCTTCCATTTTCCATAGACAATAAGTTGATCAAAGTGCAGAGGTTTGAAGAGCATCGATACGTATACCATAATTTAAAGAAGAAAACAAAACTTTCCTTTAATTCTGTGGGGTTTTTTTCTTCAAAATTTGTAATCCCATTTCATTCTCTCCTTTATAAAGTACTTTCAGAAAACCATGCCAAGTATTAAATTACATAAATCCACAGAAGCCATAGCTGGATGGGTGGTTTATAAAAAGTTAACGATGACGTTAGTTTTGTAGAATTAATCGTGAAAACACATCAACACGAAAATAAAGAACACCTTAAGGGCGAAAAGAGCACTACATGACGCAGTTAGGTTGACCAAGCTGCGGAGTCGGCTGACGTCTACACCATATCATATCTTGGCCCACACTGGCGCATCTTGCCAAATATCGGTTTCACATTTCCCCTTAAACCAGAATATACATACTGTACTAGGTGAAAGCATCTTAGCTTTGTCACCATAAAGCTTCCCCCCCCCTTATTATTTTCTTTCAATGCACTATAATTACAAGTCAACCAGATCTCGATTTCTTACGGGTTGATAAACTGGTAATGATGCGCGCGCAGGATCTACCAATAATGCATCACGATTAAAAAAATGATTTAGAAGGCGGAACCTTCGTAGACTTTAACGTAAAATCAGAGGGGGCCGCATCAAATTGGCTACCGGGCCGCATCTGGTCCATGGACCGCTGTTTAAGAGATATCGATTTATAGCGTTTTCTCATACCAATTCGTTTTCTCATACCAATTCATTTTCATCCCATTGTAAAAACATCATTTCAACTGAACTCCGTAACAATTTCCTTTTTGTTCTTACCGCTTCACAGAATGCAGTAATTACTTCGACAAATCGAAACAATACCACGCACATCGGTTCAACCTAATAAATAATATAAACGTAGACTGGAATGTTACACATATCATTTAAAAATAGAAGGAATAATAAGGGGAAGGAAATTGCAAGATGACGAAGAGGCGTAATGGGTAAAGCAAGGTTATCTGAAATAGAAGTTTGGAGCCTTGAAGAATGGACAACGAAAGAAAAAGATTTGTTCCTTTTTGCTGACGGTAATTAACTTTAACGAGAGAATGAGCAACAACAAAGGAGAGGAATTGGTATACCAGTAGCGGATAATTAATGCATAATTTATTATCTCTAATTAAGCAATTACATTACACTGATCATATTAATAAGCTAATGTCCACGGTATTCAAAATTATTTCTTATAATGTAGAAGCAAAGAATCTAAATTCATTACTCTGAAGAACGAGGTACTGGGTAACCTTTGAGATAGAAGAAACACACACAGACATGAAATTGAGAATAGAAAAAAAGAACTGGGAAATTGAGAATAGAAAAAAAAGAACTGGGAAATTGAGAAAGCTTCCGTGGTTATGATATGGGTCTAAATTAAGACCCTTTTCTTGATGTTCTGGCAAGTGTTATCTGTCTAATCATACTGACTGACTGGTTTGGAACTCTATTTTCAGTTCACAGGGACTTAACGGCGCTTCCTTTTCTCTACTTCCCGTCCTTCTGCCTTCCAAAATCATCTCCTTCAGGTTGATTAGTCTCATAGTCATACACGTGGCGTCAAGGGAGAGAGAAAAGGAGGGGGAGAGAGAAAAGGAGAGAGAGAGAGAGAGAGAGAGAGAGAGATGTTCATTTCCTCTGTAACCTAAACTAATCCTCTAATGACATTAATGACAGGACATATTTTCTAAATGTAAGCTAACTGCGAGTGAAAGAGAGAGAGAGAGAGAGAGAGAGAGAGAGAGAATGAGAGAGAAAGAGAGAGAAAGTGTATGTCTATGTCGCAATATTATTCATTATTTTTATTATCTTTATTATAACAATATGTCGGGAGAGAGAGAGAGAGAAAGCAGGAGTGGAAGATAGATTAGGAGGGCAAGAGAGAAAGAGAGAGAGAGAGAGTAGGAGGATGAGAGAGAGAGAGAGAGAGAGAGAGAGGGGGTTAAGGGTCGGGTGAATAATATTACCTTTTACAGTTCACTAACTACCGGAAAATACTTCGGCGAAAAAGTAAAAAAAATGTTGAGACAGAGGCACTTATTCTATTTTTTCCTTTGAAGTAAAATCAAAGTTCATTACGATTTCACAACAAATGATATGGCAGTAAGCAGCGCGAAATAGGAGAGGGATAGGAGAGGGGTGTGAGAGAGTGAGTGAGTGAGAGAGGGAGAAAGAGGGAGAAAGAGGGAGAAAGAGGGAGAGAGAGGGAGAGAGAGGGAGAAAGAGGGAGAGAGAGAGAGAGAGAGAGAGGGGAGGAGGGGGACAGACATACAGAGACACACAGGGATTTACATGGGCGAAAACGAAGGCTCAGACAGATTGTGATTACAATGAAAACATCTACTGATCTGGCGATATCCGTACAGGAAGGCACCTAACCCATTCTTACATGCTATAGCTTCACACGGTGCCACTCTTCAATCCTTCTCTGTTAACACGAGATGGGTTAATTACTTCTTTTGTTTTCATCCCAATCCCTATACATATACCTTCAGGTCTAGAGAACCCTAGAGAATAGCTTGAGACCTTAAAGAGAAGGTTGGGATCTGGTTAAGGTGACGAATATTTTGTGAGCCTTCTAATTCCTTGTCTGTCCATTTGGAAGAAACTCATAGTCAAAATGTTCCTGAAAATTAATGATAGAATGTCAAATTCCCTCATACTAAAAAAATGACAGGAAATAGCTGAGGTGTGTGGACCAAATAGCCATGCCAAATGTGTGTGTCTTCACAATATTCACATTATTTACACCAATTCCTGTGTGCCGTACATGTGCTGTTCATAAATATTGAGCCAATTTCTTATCCATTTGGTGATTCCATAACCTCATAGTATATACCGTCGCCTAGCTGGCAGAAGGGCGTTAGCTCGAATTTCAGGTCAAAAATGAAGCGCTAAGCAGACGGGCGTTAGCACTAAATCGCCTCTAACTTTTATAAAACTGACTAATTTCCGATAAAAAAATTGTGGCCGTGTTCTACTGTAACATTTCTATTAGTCTTTTGAGTTTTAAACAAATTTTCGGGACGGAAAGCAGTTTAAATATGAAACAAATCTTTAAATGCGAATAATTCGAAAAGTAGTTTTCGAGTCGCTCGCGCGCTAACGCCCTTCTGCCAGCCGGGCGATTATTATTTTACAATAAATTACTACATAATCAACCTATATACCCAGAAAGTTTCTTCCGCAATCTTATTTCATGAGCAGAACCTAACTTTTTCTTTAATGCATCCGTTGTTATATTCTTAGGTATAAGCGGAAGACTAATCTTTACACTGATACACCAAAATGCCATTCTCTGAATTTGGGCAGACGCTATAGTGGAGTCTCGACGAAGAGACTCTTACGGCGATTTCCAACCCGAAGTTATTAATATAGTTATTTTATATACATTTACATGTTCTTCCTTCCCGCTTTAAGCTATCTTAAAGACTTACTATTTTAAGTTCGTATTGATTGATATAAATACCATCGACATCATCGTGAAGCATAAAAGCGTTGCAGTCTTTTCTTCAGCGTTCCGAACCTCCTGGTGGGGCTCGGGAGGAGCGAAGTCATTAAAGATCGGAACCGATCAGTTACGGTATATCGGAAATGAGTAAAACACTAACGGGGATTCTAATACGTGGGACCGGTAAGAATAAATGAGCTGGCCTTATCATTCGTAAAAACGAAGTTAATGGCTTATATCAATAACAGGTGTGTTAATGTGATAGAGAATATGCACAAGTCATGGAGTCATGATGACCAAACTGTGCAGGAAGGTTGTCTGCATTTGTCTCTTTTTCTACCAGGTAAATTCCCATATCTAAAAATCTATTTATTAGAGACAATATTGATCAATTGGCATTTCAGAGGCTCAATTCATCCATTTTTACCTCTGTTTTCATATAAGTTCGTTATTTTTTTTTTCACATGGGACTTCGAACTATATCGGAAAAAAGAAGGTTTCAACCAAAATATTTAATGGAGAAAATGAGATCATAAACATCGCTTGTATCATGATTTTTTTAAAAACATAATCATATAAAATTTCATCTCTTTCATGGAAATACATTATGACGTGCTTTTGCTTTTGACCCGATTTCAACAATAATCTAAAATATGTCTTGGACAGGTTTTTAAAAAAGTGATTGCCCTTTCGGTATATACCTTATCATGCAGGTACCAATATCCCGTGAAAGAAGAAAAAAAAGCTTACCTAAACCAAAACATGTGTAGCGCCCACATACCATGGAGTCTAAGAATAGTTTAAGATACACGACGGAGTGTAATAACCAAACGATAATTATGTACTTTATTATTATAACTTTCTATCCTAGACGGTACATGGGCTGAACGGTGATATTTTGAAAAGTTCAGAAGGATGACGACGTTGACATCAAACATTCTCCAAAAGAAAAGATGGGAGAGATAATATTCTTTGGGGAATTTATGTTAAGAAATAGGCTGACAAAACTTCACCAACTGAAAGTAAATAACTCTCTCCTCTGTAGAATGCACGCTACTACGATAAGAGAAAGTGTCCTCATTTATTGCAGTGCATAAGTATCTGAAACAAACAACCTTTTAATGAAGAAACATAGTTTTGAAGACTTTAACACGACACTTGTTGTTGCGCAACGAAACCAAAAGGGTTGACATTTTGGATTGCATGAACCAACATATCGGAGAGACACTTGGTGGGTGTGTCCACGACCTTTAAGGAACAGATTCCAATTTTAACCCCAGACGACCTTGCATTTAAACATCACCGGTTACCCCTAGACATGATCCCACTCAATTCATGTACTCCCACTTCATCGCACTTAAGATGCTTCAAAGCGTCTCTAGCATCCCGCACCTATATTCCGGACAGACCGTCTCATCAATCCAAGAAGCCAGAGGAAAGATTTTGTGGCGAGTTATGAACTTGGGGTTAGATAAGGTTCGTTATCTAATTTACTTAATCGTGGTTGAAGTGTAATAAGATGTTATCAGAATTCATATGTAATCCATCCACTTTGCGAAAAAATTGAGCTTATTAAATGAAGGTAATCACTGAGACTCTGAAAGCTAAAAGGATAAACTACTTCATATAATGTGTTGAACTGTTGCAATTTTGAGATAAGGGGTCCATATCATTTACTTTTCTTTTGAATAAGTTATCTTTTATAAACTAGCTCATTCAAAATTGTGTAGAAAAACAACTTTTCCATCTGGAGCAAGATATTTCATAATTTTAAGGATGTCACGCGTATTTCACAAATGTCTTGACTCCAATTTGAAATCTTTACAGAGGCCTATGCTTTTGGAGAGTAGCTGTCTATTTTGTATATGCCTCAATATATTCGCAATAAATACATTTTGTGCCCGTGGACGTTTATTGATAATGCTGTAGTCAGTAACTCTTTTCAACACTCCCAACCTCGAATAAATAAGGAATTAAAACATCTGTTCATCTAACGATGCGGAGCAAACAACTATGACTTTCACATCCTACCGGGTACCTATTTACAACCTGGCTGGAGAGAGCAATTTAGATAATATACCTTGCTTGAGGACTTAAGTGCTGTACCGGGTATCGAACCCACGACCTTTGCATCTCCAGTCAAGTATTTGAACCACTCGACTACGATACCTCTATATACAAAAACTCTACAAATAGCACAGAAGACCTAGTGACAATCCCAGCTTAGCTGCATACTACTACGGGCATGATAGTGGAAGGGTAAGAGGCATCAGTATAGATGACAATTCGGATTGTTAATTAGAAATAGTGCTACATCACCAAATATCGGTATATAAATAGAAATACGTAATGAGTCATTGGATATTTTCCATGCTCAGGGGGCTATTGGCATTGCACTATAGACAACTCTTCGGGCTATTGAGCGCCAATACTTTTGCTGAACACGGGCGATAAATTTGGAAGCGATTAGCACTTCATAGTCATGTGTAAATTGGTAGATCGGTATTGTAAGGCGGTGGCAAACTGTTATCTCAATCATCATATGAGTGTGAACCAGGTATATATCTATGAAAAAAACATTATTCTTTTCCATATTTCTGTTTAGTATAAACCTGGATTTTGCATGAGGGTGTATATGCTACACATTTCAAGGCAAAAGTGGTTTATTTATTTTTATTTTTTTCAGCACAGATTAGTTTTATTCATCCAGCAGACTTAAAAAGGTTTTATCTTAATCCTTGGTAGAATGGCAAAAACCATGCTACAGAATGAAGTGAACGATAACAAAGGTAAAAATTAAGGGTATTTATTAATAATTTAAAAAGAACATAAAAAACATATTATCCTTCCCACCGTGTAACATTATACATGCCACACTTTTTGATCAGTCTAATCAATGTACATTAATAATCGCAATTGCTTGCGTAGTTTGAGTCTAAGCAAGCGCCCGGGGGTGGGGGATGTCTCTCCCCCATCACAGACATTATCTGGAAAAAGAACACGACCGGTAAGCTGGAAACGCCAGCTAAAAGAACACTTCCCATTACGACTTTCAAAATTATAAGAACCCGACCTTGCAAAGGATTTGCCTTTTCTTGCAGGCTAAACTCCAGGTTATACCCCCTCCCTTTCTCCACTTCCCTTCAAACGCCACATCGGAAGTTGGAGCTGACAGGGCCTAGGTGAATCACCGTAAGGGGAATATGGTCGCTTCCATGCAGGCGAGCTTTCCCTCTATCTGAACATTAATCGTACGTCTATTAAAGTCATTGAATTAGTTTTTGCTAATCTCTTATCTATTTATTTGATATTTCGTCACTTCTTTCTTCTATTTCATTTCTTCTCGCTCCCTAAATATTGTGACGTCTAAAGCAAGCTGTTAAATTAGTCCTTCCCTTTACCCTTTTCTTCTTTCCTACCTTTGCTACGTTTATCCTTCCGTTTCCTTTCCATCTTCAATAAATGTTTTGGATTTTATTCTTCTTTTTCTCTTTTGACAAATATTCATGCAGTCCCCCCATATGATCTACTTTTTATTTCACAATTTTTAAATCTTTTTTTGCTACCTATATCGCGAATATTCCTATCAGACATGCTGGATTTATAAAATATCATGAGTACTGTATCTATACAGCTGCAAGGAATATGTGCGGAGAGTGACTTGCGTCTTGTGGTAATTATACCAAATGCCAATGTCACATTGCTATCTACATTAAATTCCCCTTTGTATACAGAGATGCTCTCTGAAGACAATATGACGATGTCAACATGAGACTAGATAGATTCCTGTAAAACACGTCAGTTTCACTGAAAATCTTCTATACAGAACCAGGACCAAGTGATGAAGCAGATTAGATTTATGTTGCTGTGTGTTGGGTGATGGACGGACGACTTATCAAGATGACTTTAAATGAGAAACATGAAATAGCAGTTGTGAAGTGCGCCGTCTTCGCGGAGTCGAAAGGCAGACAGATTCCACAAGATGTCAGTCACTGTAACACATAAGGTATTACTCACGAACCGCATCCCAAACCGCGGCAACATCAATTTTGATGTGAGATTATCTATCTTTTTTTGATGAAAGTCCAGTTATTTACTAAAGCTGCTTTTCAACAGGTCCTTAAGTTCCCGATCCGAATCCATCTAGTAGTTTAATAGCGGACTAACTTGTACAAAAGTTCACAATCAATCTTGAAAGGTATTCTGCAAACGTTCGACATGTTTCTTTGGTGTCGGTACTGGCATAAACATTTTTACACAAACTAAGCGAAAATAAGGATCTATCCGTTTCAAACCAGCATGGAAAATTATGATGCATGTAAATCAAACTAAAGGATACAGAAATACGCGTCATCAGTCAATGACATATGGTGCTGACTTTAGGTTTGTTCCCAAGAGTGTGACGTGTCTAGATCATGAAGATCGTTAGACGGAACAACCAAGGGTATATCGACTAGGCTCGAAGAAACAAAGCTAGGAATGTCACGTTCGATAGAACATCTGAGTAACATAAGCAAGTTCTTGGAAAGTTCTCGGAAAGAGAAGACGATCAATACAACTGGGAAGGGCCTTCGACCTTAAAAAAAAAGACCTGAACTTAAAAGTCTTGCAGAAAGGCCTTTCAGTTACTGCATCCAAATTGAAAACATGAGCTATAAAATGGCACGAACGGGAAAGGGAAGTTAAAATTGTCCAAATGGGAGAGGGTAGTTATTAAAACGACTTAACGGGAGAGGGCTCTGCCAGTTTGTTTAAATAATTATGGTGATTTTGACAGAAAGGTCGTATGACCCAGGATATTTTAGTAGAATGACCCATAACACGGAGATGGATTCGTCCTTTTGGTTAAGGCTACAGCTCACGAGACCGACAGCCAACGCGACTGATGATCCACGAGACCGACCACCCATTTTATGAGGGTTCAAGAGACCTACATCTTTATCGGTCTCATGGGTTCTCAATCTACTGGGTGTCCATTTAGTTACATACGTGAACTTCGGTTTGGCGGAATGGTTTTCCAAGGTATAAGACTTAGTATCTTGATGACAATATCGAATCTTAACAATCCATCTAGTGTCATAACGATATAAAAACCAATTATTCCTACACATCAGCGTGTTTAGATGGAGAAAATACTGGCGGAATACCGTTTAGAGATGCACGGATCTGATTAAAAATCTCAACCAGATAGCATCGATCTAACTTGTCACATTCAGGACAGTTCTTCCGATCAAAGGAGTAAGAATCTGACAGCTCCAACAATCGGGATATCGTTTTACTGCTCTGTCAAAATTCTGTCAAGGTGTCTGTGAAATATACAGGTGCAAAGTTTGAATTGTCTTGAATCTGCCAACTTAGATATTATTATCATGTTGATTGTTGACAGTTCAGAGACAGGATTTTGCGATTAGGAATAGGGGATTCGAAACAGTCGTTTTATTTTCGATCTGATTCACGCTCTACTCTGTAGAAATGGACACACCGTCACGGAGATCGAAACTGTTTTATACTCCCCTCCCCCGTTTTGGCATTTTGCGGTTATTTATTTCCATGAAGTGAATTTTAGCCTCTTTGAATTGATCTACAAATGATATCATTTATTTTCAATAAAGTATATACATATCGAACCGTTTGTTTTCATTGTAAATCTTGAGATATTTATAAGATCAACAAATGAATAGTAAGTCAAATTCATCTTTGTTCACAGTTTCACTTTTTTGTATTAATTTAACTAGTGACTCCTGTAAGTTCCATCCTGAATTCTACTGCCACACTCTATCGTTTTGGTTATTATAAGCTTGTTTAGTTTGACCAAATATTTGTTCAGGACATCCATGACACACATTTACATAGGTTACAACAATGTACTTTTGTAGGGCCTTATAACAATCTGCACCATAAAACACGTTATATTATCAGTATAAAATTCTCACCTCAAATTTGAGTAACTCCTTTTCACGTTCCCTCAGCGCCGCCTCCTCGCCTTCCCCTGGTCGTGGTGACTGCGGTGGGGCCTCGGCGACATCGCCTCCTAGTAACTCAGCTCGCTTCTCCGCTGCTCGACATCGCTGTCGTTCTTCGGCGAGTTCGCGTTCGAGTGCAGCGGCTCGTTGCATCCAGAATCCCTGATTAGAAAAGTGATGAGTGATTTAAAAGAAAATGATTTCAGTTAAATTTATACGCCTACAAATGCTTATCATACCATTTTACTACTCATTTTAGAGTAAACATATTGTTCTTTTGCTTTACGCAATTCGAGGAAATATGTAGTTGTCTAAAATATTTTAGAACATTTATTATTCCCGAAAGAGTAAGGGCCGTTATCAAATACGAGTTTATATTCTGGACACTTCATTCAGATATGCTTCAAAGAAGCAAATTCTCTTAAGAGCTAATTAATTTTGAACAAACAAAATATGCCGACTGTAAAACGATACAAATAGTTCAAATGTCCTTTTATCACTAAACACCATCAAAATGAAAAACAAAAGAGACAGATGGTGACGATTTTTTTTTTTACAAGAGAGTTTAGAATGTAAGGACATGGAAGATATTGAAACCTTGTTGAGCTATATGTTTAGCTACTTGATGAGCTACAATGGGTACACACTAACAACCAGTGGCGAGGCCACAAGGGGGCACGTGTCCCCCTTAAATGGAATGGCGAAAAGAAAGGAATGGAGAAAGCAGGTGAGAAGAGGATATCAACGTGAAAACAGGACGATAGACACCCGCCCACAACTTAATATAGGCCTTTTCTGTTATATTCCATTCATCCAGGGAGACCACCGCCTCCTAACCCACCCGCCTCCTAACCCACCCCCCCCCTTCCTCCAAGAGAACCACGATACGCCACTGCTAATAACAATGACCAAATTATAAAGCATCTACCTGATCAGTTTGTTTGGCTTGCAAAGGTTTTTCTTCTGAGGTAGTAGTAGTCTCGTCTGATATCGTAACGTCGGGTGGCGCACATTTCACTTCACTCTGCGAGGGGGCGCCCTTGCATGAGTCTTGAAGATGATCCTTGATTGAGTATTATGGAAAATGTATGCGAAGAGGAAAAGGGGAAGGAAAATGAGAAATTAAACATGTTAAATGATTTTTAATTTTTTTTTACTATGAATCGCCAATAGTAGAATTCAACTCACAATGTTGTAAACATTTACAGGACGCCTCGAATATCACCACCATCACCACCACCACCATACCACCACCACCGCCACAACCATCACCACAGACACCATCACGATCCCCACCCCCATCACCAACCTGTAGTGAATCTGTTCTCTCCACGTCTCTCCTGAAATCCTCAAAGAGGCCACCATCCTAACCACAACCACCACCACCACCACCACACTACCATCATCACCTCTAGCATCATCACCATCCCAACCACCACCAACAACAACAACATCCCCAACATCACATCTTCAATTCACCAACCTGCATTGCATCTGCTCTCTCCTCAACAATCCGGAGCTGTTGCTCCAACACTTCTTTCATGGACTCCTCCTCCGCGAGGCGCTGTTTAAGGATGGACTCTTTGGCCAACATCTCCCGACGGAGCTGGCCGCACTCCCTCTTGGAGGCCTGGAGCTCTTTCTCCTGCTGCTCCTGTGTGACATCTTTGCTCTTGACCACCAGCAATAGATCACCTAGCAGATAAGAAAAATTGAATTATAAAGACCAAAATATTAGGAGGTATAGTTTTATATCAAACAGCTTTCAGGACACCGTTTATCCCAAATAAATATTATTAGTTTTTGCGAATCCGTCTATTAAGTGTCTTACCACATAGTTTTCAACAAAAACAGGACGTTACTAAGAAAAGTAAATATTATCTTTCGGATTTAGTTATTAAGCTGAAGCAACCATCGATTTTCGACTTGGGCTACGCCTCACACATTGATCTGATTAATAGCGACACAATTTGAGTTTCATATCAATCGCAACTCCCTATCATTCGAAGTAAGCGTCATTTATGATCAATTCGGATCAATCGCAGTAAGACGAGGCAATGATGGTACAAATACTTAAATATTTACAAACTGTTTGATCTTACCACACGCAACAATCTCCCATTCACCTTGCATGACTATACACAACAGGATACATTTATATGTAACATGGTAGCATACATACAGTTGAAATGAAGAAATGAAGCAACTTATATATTCCCTATGGCGTCAAGGTATGATGGTACAACTGTTTCATTCATAAACATGCCTCTCTGAAGAAGACATTTCCTATCCGGTGGACTAGTTTAAAAACCCAAACTTATTTCCATGCCTTACATACAGTATTTTGTATCCTTTACATTATTTTATGACATATTATAAGAGGCTAAAATGGACCCGAGCTGAGAAGATAAAATGTACCGGGTCCGTGCTAATATCGTAAGAGATATGACATGGCCTGGGCAAATTAGAAGTGGTGATTATTTCGAGCTTTGATGTCTTGTTGTGGACATTCTAACAACAAGAGTTAATACTCTAAGACTATTCGGAGGTCACGATGTTCTCGCCAGATGTACATAATCTATCTAAATTAGAGTAGGAGTTATGCTTTACTCATCCCTGAACATCATCACCATTTACACTCAGACTAGTATTGGTGGGGACCATACAGCTGAGAGAGAAGTTAGGATTATGACAGTCTCTTATTTCTTTTTATCAAAGAAAGCACTCCTTTGATATTTAAAAAAAAAATTCTCGTTATCTCTATGATTGTTCTTCCCCTCCTCATCCTTCTTTTTCTTCTTCCTTCTTCGGCAAGCCCTCTTCAAACCAACGCTTGGCTTTTCCACCCATTATGTTGGAAACAAATAAATAGAGATATAACATTCTTCTTCTTCTTCTTCTTCTTCTTCTTCTTCTCATTCGAATTTTTTTTTCTTCTTCTTTTTCTTCTTCTCCTTTTTTTCTTCTTCTTCTTTTTCTTCTTCTTCTTCTTCTTCTTCTTCTTCTTCTTCTTCTTCTTCTTCTTCTTCTTTTCCTTCTCATTCTTCCTCTTTGTCTTCTTTCTCCTCCTCCTCGTATTCTCCTTATTGGTCGTTGTTTTTGTTCTCCTTATCATTTTCTTCTTGTTTTCTTCTCCATCCTCATTTCCCCCTGTCCTCACCCCTTCCCCGTCCACAGACTGCCTCTTACCCCGCCCAGCATCCCCCTCCTTCCCTATACGCCTTCAGGATGTAATGCTCCACGCGGAGGCATGCCAACCGAGATAGCACATGTCAAATTATCGCTGCTGACATCATAGTTAGACCAGAAGGCCAATTGCTTGTATGCTGATTGTGGCCATCGAAATTCGCCTAATTACATCATTACAGGCATAGACCTCAGAAGTAGGTAAGGTTGAGAGTGTACACGTGTATGTTCTGCTGCCTAGACAGTCTGCAGGATGAGAACGAAACATTCTCGTTGACTGTGACACTTTCCATATATCGGCATCATATATTCTAGCTACAATTTTGATAAAGACATCACTACAATCTATGGTTAGGAGCCAGAAGGGAATTAACCCATACTTTAACACAGAGTTAACGTCCTTTCGGCTCTCATCCCGATAATCCACTTCGGATCAATTAACGCGCATTTACAAATTGAGCTATAGCAATATAACAACCAGAAATATCAGCATACATAATACCATACATAAGTAGTAAAATGTCGGTCTTTTTTGCTGTAGACATAGGGGAATTAAATGAAGTAAAATGCCATTGAATGAAACGCGTTTTTGATTACTTTTACTTTCCTGTTTGAAGTAAAGTTTTGCTATAGCAATTGGCAAAATACTAGCTCAAATTGTGAAATATCATATGAGACAACTTCTTTGACCTTAGCAATACAAAAACAATGAAAGCAGAGCAGCTGCAGGGGATTAGGCGATGACAGATTTCAGTAGTAGCCCAACAATGGCCCCCTATTAGCTACATTCGGTTAATGAAGCATACACGTGCGTGTAATATATCTTAGATGAAGTCCTAACCATAGTCCTAACCATATGGCATTGATCCATTTGCGACCCGATCTGATTCACTGTTTGGTATTTGATTACAACTCCAGATGGAGTGTGATAAGAGTGAATTTGGACAGGAGTGACATTTCACATCAGAAGACAAAGCCACCACTAAAAGAGTGGCGTGGAATAAAAGAAGCGTTCTCATTGATTAACAATTTCCATTGATAACAATAACCTGCCATAGAGTGGTGGGAACACATAATTATAATCCCAACAGGAGAACATCGTGCCTATACATAATCGAAAGACATACAGTGTTTCTTCAAACTCTATCATCTAGATAGTAAACAAGTTTCCACATGACGCTTTACATCAATACATCTTCATAAGATGTGGAAGCACTATCCACATTTCGATAAAAACACTTCTTTTCACGAAAGACAGAACCGCAAATAGCCCTTTTCACACTTGAAAGTTTCTCTCAAACTTAATATTTCATGATGAGCATGCACTACGTATAATTATTCACTCGCTGGAAGATTTTAACTTGCCGGAGTCGCCCCAGTGAAGCTACGGGAAGCAGAAAGCGCACACCCTCCAAAATGGTACCGCCCACTGAAGTGTCTGAAGAAACTGATTAGTCTCGCCCCGGGTTGTTTGGTGAAAAATGTTGAAAGTAAACAGGCGCCGTGGTAACACGACGGTATGAATGCGTTCGGGGAATGCGTGTAACAACTGCCAAGTTCGGCGGGCTTCACATAGCGAAGAGCTGAATGGATATCTTATCATCACTTATAAACAGCTACGTTTCCTTTTGGCAAGTTGATCGGCTGTACACAGTGTCCCATAAAAATATGACAGTGAAGAATCTGTACGATAGATCATGTACAATGATCGATTTCATTTTGAATAGTTGCTCTCCTGTAATTATGCGCCGCTAAATACTTGGACAATATTCAGTTTAGAAAGGTGTAATAATTCAACATGACATAGTAATCTTTAAACAAATAATAATAAAATTATTATACAATACTAAAAACATTAATAAACCATAATACATGTACACATTAAACAAAAGAATAATCTATATTCAAATGTAATTCTTGACTCGCAGAAAGAACCACTTTCACTAAGTTAGCCTGTAACAGTTCAATAACAGATCATTTAGTTACAAGTACACTTATGGTAATCTAGCAATGCTTCTACAATTAATCTTTCTGCAAAGCCATTGTTTTATAATGAGTTATTCAATTTGTTCACTGCGGTCTGGTCGTGTATTTCTAACATTCGTTATTTACTTGAGGCGTTGGATTTTTCTACGATGCACCCTGTACATGAACCATGAGAGTCAACAGATGAAAAACAGATAGCATCACCGACAGATTCATTTACGCTGTCACGTGACCCTTCAGGCTAATTAGCCAATTGTATTTAACGACCAATCGCGTCTCCGCAGCCGTAGGCATCGCAAAGCATGATGGGAAATTCTTGGAGAATTTTGAAAGGGTAGGTTTACCACCAGCGTCTAAATTGTCCTTAGTTACAACGCTTGGTGGCGCTGTTTATATTCTTATCATGCACCTTATCTCAAGGCCAGAGATAGCCCACTTTTAATCATCATAATAATTAATATTGATAAATTTCATTATCTACTCCTTATTTTGGTATTTAATTGTATTTATATTGTACTTGTATAGTATTTAATTAACTACTTAGTCAGGACATCATACATTGTCAATATCTTACAATAATTTTCTAATCTCACGATCCTCTCCCCCGCCCCTCCCACCCCATGCACTTTATTGTATGCCAGTAAATTGCATAGTTAATCCTCCCCACCAATGTGTATTCATAACGAGTATATCAGTCATAATTCTATTTACATAGTTCTCCTTTAGATTTCTTGTCGGGTTTTGCATGGTTTGCTTTTCACTTCAAAGAAATATTTTCATGAAGTTATAATATAAGGTTCTATTAGCCATTGATTCAGCCATAAAGACGTATTAAACTAATGAAACTAAGACTCAACTTTTTTCTTTTGACAGATAAAGCGGTCAGAACATAAAGTAGCGTTAAGTTAAATAAATTTATTTATAACTTTACACGCACCATTGAAGAGCGATATTGCATAAAGATATTGCATAAATTATGATAAATAGAATAAACATTCTGAAATTCAATATTTATACGTAAGCACATGTATCTGAACATTACCTATGGTAATGCCACAACTCGCATAATCATTCATGGAGCAATAGTACCCATAAAATCTTGTAAATTCTTCAAACTAACTAAAAGCAGAGGCACATTGAAATATATAATCAAAGTCATGATGTTTTTAAATAAAACCTACATTTCTCACTTACTTCTTTTTGGTATAAGGATAAAACTGTCTAGGGGGCACACAAGTTATTATCACTATGCAATTGCACTGCAAAAGAAAACCCCAATAACTTATCAGTAGAAACAGAAGATAAACTTCCAAATTAATCAATTCAGCAAAAAGTTAATGCTAACTACAATCAAACCGCTGAGAAGAGTCTATATTATAACCTTTTAAACAATAAATTATGATGTTCATCTAAAAGGCAATACCTACAAAGAAACTACAATGTTCTCCCTTGTACAAAACGCAGATAAACCCTATCCCTTTCATCATGAAGGTATAACAAAACATAGAAAATAAAGTTGAATAATAATTGAGAAAATTACTATAATCATGCATATGCTTTTAAACTTTGTTGTATATATTTTCTAACTAACAATCTATAAATCGCATCAAATTTGCAAAAGTATGGTTAGAAATTACTATAACTACCTGAAACATAGTATCACTACAAAACAATATGTCGGTCACAGACCTTCAACTGACCTGTACATGTTGGTACAGAATTACCGTCTGAAATATCTTTTTCAACAGTAAACCGATCAACTATGTTACTTATAAACTCATCCGGGAAAATCTTATAGTAACAAACCTAAAATGAAACAACAAACTAAGTAATCCATTCACTTATAGTACACAAATTGTGCAGTAAATATAGTACTGCTTGCCATAGCTCATCACAATCGTTCAATCTTAATAGTGACAAAATAAATGTAATTGCACGTTAAAAAGTCATTACAAACATTGAAATTTTTCAGAAATCAAATTGGGATCCTTCGATAAAGGACACAATTTACAGTTAGTTCGTAAATCGAGTTAGTCTAGGAAAGGTCGAATGCAACCAATCAAATTTGAGCATGAATCACATGTGACTGTCAGAATTCCTCGCAATACTCTTTCCCAAAGCAATGGTAGTTTGTATAGAGGTAATGGTACAATTATTATTGGATATCAGCAAAACTTTACATAGTTAGTCTACTGATAGTCAGAAGGATGAGTTTTGACAAAGTTTAAGTCTTTCTGGCTCTTATCAAAATTCAACAACAGGAATTTGAAAAGCAATCTTTCATTAGTCAAAAAAAAAGGCTCAGTGACGATTATATCAAAAGCAAGATTAAACGATTAAGACACAACAAATTCATTTGATTCGGTACACCCTTAGTTAATAGATGACTATTTTGAGGCTGAGTAAATAGAAGAATATAGAAAGAAAGAGAGAGGAGAAAAAGAAGTATGAGAAAACTTACAGTAGATGATATATGTGGTGATAAGGGGGAAAACAAAAATCGAAAAATACTTTTGCTACTCATTTCGATGATCATGTTGCATGTATTTCCCGACGCATACAAGGCCTCTACTACTTCGTGAATGGGTGTAGTACAAAATTAATACTTATAAATCTATACATTTGCCGCGAAATTGTACTTTGACATTAAAATATTTCAATACAAATATATATGGATACTCTTGGCAAAACAGAATTAAAGGCAAGAAAAATACTATAAAATATTTTTAAATGCACATTGCATTATAAGGCTCTCAAATGTAAATATTCAGATAAAGCACGATTTTATTTCCCTATTTTCCTGAAAGCTCTTCTCATTCACATATTTTGTGGATGATAATTGAGACCATCGACGCAAATAAAAAGCAAGACCAAAATCTGAAGAATCTATATCTCGACAAAATCTATCTAAACAAAATTACCAACTTCCTAATTCTACCATAACCTCTGTGCCCCAGTCGATTTCTTTGGTTTTAGCCCACCTGGACCTTGTCCGAATGGATTTTGGCCCGGACTGGAAGGAGATTTTGGTTTTCCCGAAACTGTATTGTCTCCATTTCCCTCGGGACTAGTAGCAGTTCCCGGTACATTCAACGCTGAATTCGCCGAATTCTTCGTATTAGGAGAATCTGAAGACTTTTGACTAGTTCCGGCTTTGTCAGTCGTTTCTTCACCATCACCCTTTTCTGCAGATACCTTTGGTGGTAATTGTATCTGCTGTTTCTTTTTTCCCGGACCCATTCCCGGTTTGATCCCAGCTTGGGACTTGTGCTTTTGAACTAATCCCTTCCACATGCATCGCCTCGCAGACACTGACATATATGGTTCTTCAGATTCAGACTCGCTGCCCCTGTCTTCTGAATCCTTTCCTACCTTTGATGCGGAATCCGTACCGCTGGATTTCTTAGTGACTACTTTATTTTGATTGTTACTTGTTTTGTCAGGCGATACAAGTTCTACCTTACTATCATTCTTATGATCTGAAGCTGACTTAGTAGTGTTACCTTTCTGCCCGAATGGCTCTGCGCCATTCTTTTTCGGTAGGTACGTACAAGCAAACTCTTTGCCACCGTGCCCATATTGTTCCGCTTCGTTATTCTTCTTTCCGCTTGGCCCATGTGGGCTTGCAGATTTGGCATTTATTGCACTAGTGTTATCATTCCTTGAAACCTCTGCTTTCATCGAGGCTTTTTCTCCACTTTTTTCAGGGATTGGAGATTTGGGCTTTCCAACAGTCTTGTCTTCCTGTATATTTGAAAGCCCTTTCTTATTTGTTGCTAGCTTGTTCGGGAATTTCGATTTTAAAGGATTTTCGGGAAGGTCACCAGAGAAAGGGGTATCTGACCGCATCAAAGTTTTCTTTTCCCGTTGAGATACGGGATTATCACATTTAGGAACACCTAACGGTTCTATCTTCAAGGTGAGATTAGCTTCTGACCCCTTCGTCTTGCCTGCTACACCGAAGTTTGGTTTTCCCTCGGTACGCGGAGAGACCGGGCTTTTCGGATCATCGACGGCCTTAGACTTGCCTCCAGCACCGAGGAAATGTTTCCCTTCTGAACGAGGCAAGACGGGAGAGACAGGAGCTTCAGGACCACCCTTCCCTTTTTCCCCTACACCTAGGAGTATCTTTCCCTCTGGCCGAGGGGAGAGGACCGGGGACTCTACTCCCGGACTCTTACTATTACCCCCTAGTGGCGGTTTACGCTCCACTCGTGGGGAAATCGGATCCACCAGCGCGGATTCTCGCGAGTAATACGCACCTAATTCCTCCTCGAGCTGCGCGATCTTCTGCTGCAAGGCCTCCAACCGTTCCCGATCGCTGTCAGAACTCGGCGATGTCGTCGCTATTGGCACGTTGGATTGCATCTGCTTCTCAAGTTCATCCTGGAGTTGTTCATTCTGGATTTCCAAGGTGACGATCTGACGACGCATGGCGTCCGCTTCAGTGTTGAGCAAAGAGACCTGAGCCCTGAGTTTCGTTTCCAACGATTTACCCCGGTGCTTGCCGTGTCCTCCACCGCCTTCAGCCCCAGAGATGTGGGCGAGCTTCCGCAGTGATTCAGCCTCCATTTGAAGGGACCTGCCCTCGTACTCACCTACAACAGATAAGAGTGATCGTACTTTTAATACTATATTTATACTATTTTGCTAATCCATCTTCACAAAGTTATCATTAAAATATTCTTTTTGAGCTCAAATAAGTTTACATTTCATCTTATAAGAATGGGATGGAGAATCACAGGGCAATATGTTGTATTACTTGATTAAGCCAACCAATTGGGGTATGGAACCCTCGAAAAGTTTCAGTGCTTATCAACATTTTCCTTTAATTTTGGAGTGAAAAAAGGCACTGCAAGCACTCCGAGTGAAAAAAATCGCTCCCATGTTCCTAATTGGGGTCCTCTTTTCTGTGTTATCTTGCATCAGTAACACAATGCTTGATCAGTTCTACAATCAATAATTGAAATATGAATATGCAACAGTACACGGTAGATGAAGCTGGCCATTTCTGTTACTTTCCTTATTGTTCAATGTATTGGCACAATAAATTAATCTGAGAAACTCACTCTCGATTAATCGTTTCTTCAACGTCGTGATGGCTCGTTCAGCTTGATGAAGCTTCGCTCGGAGCTCCGGTTCCCCTCGTATATGCTCGTCGGGGTTGATTCGGTACTCGGCATCGACCTCGTCCAGCATCTCGACCTTGGTGCGGAGACCGTCGTTCTCCTGCATGAGCTCCTCGACGTGCCGTCGAAGGGCCTCGATCTCGGCATCGTTACCGCTCTCAGAATGGGAGGTGGTCTTTGGCCCGGCTTCCTCACCGACCGGTCCTTGGCGCTGAGGTAGTGGGGCTGCATGGTTGAAATGGAGAATTGGTTAATGATGGATTGATGAATGAATGTGTGAGTTGAAGAATGAGTACATGGAAGAAAACGATCGGAGAGAGAGGAGGAGCGATTGAATCGATAAATGAATTTTACAATTAATGGATGAATACATGACAGAAGTGACCGAATGGATTGATAAATGAATGATGTGATTATCCAGGGGTAATTTAGAGGATCAATCAATGGTTGGAAAATACCAGGAAAAAGCAAGATGGAATGATAAAACGAATCAAAATAATAAAATATAGAAAAAAAAATCAAAGCATGGATAATGTTTAAACTATATCAAAGAAAAAGGTATGATAATTAATAATCTGATGTTAATCCATCAAAATTTCATAGGAATCAGTGAAGCAGAGAATGTCTCATGTTTCTCAATTATCATGGACTTTTTCAGTATGCGTAATTTGTCATTCACCTGGTAAATAATTACTTATCAATAAATAAAACAAATATCTTGAAAATTAATTAATCCACTACTCCTAACGATGATTATTTAAATCAATTGATTTAGTAAAATAATTCGGATGAAAAAGAGGTGTCTCTACAATTCTGTCCAACAGATAATACGAAGATAAGAACTAGCGCCATCTCTTGACTGATTGTTACTGAGGATCCATCTCTACCTGCTTCAGTCTCCTTCAGATGATTGCAAATGATACTTTTAGCCCAGATCAATATCTTCAGCTTGTTCAAAGAGCTTATACCTCGGAAAACTTGGACATCTATCTTTCATATATTTGTTTGTTCACATCGAGATCACTATGTACCCTATTACAAAATGAACATGAGTGAAATTTTTTTGGTAAAGAAGTTGCATATTTCCAAACCTCCATAGCCTGGTTGTTGTTATATACATGGCCTGACAGTAATAATACCTGTATCGTCATCGTCCGGGAGCCGTTCAGACAGTCTGGCTAGGGCTCCTTCCAGCTCCTCGTTCTTGGCATCCAGCTCCACCAGTTTCCTCCTCATCACCGTGGCCTCCTGCTCGGCCAGCATCAGCTGGAGCCTCAGCTCCGCCTCCTTCTCCGAGGCCACGCCCTTGCCGCTGTCCGCCGCTCTCTTCGGCTCCTCCAAGGTCCCGAAGCGCATCTTGAAGCGCTCCAGCTCGAACTCCAGGCCCTCCTTCTCCTGCTCCACTTCATTGAGGTCCTTGCGGATGACGTCGCTCTCCTCTTCTACGAGCTGGAGCTGGTTCTGGAGGTCGCGCTCCCGTTCCGTCGACTCCTGGAGGTCGTTGAGCAGGCCCGAGATGTCGTATTCGAACGACGAATCAGAAGACGCTGTCGATCGGAGGAGACGAGCCTGAGATAAATAATTTTACAAGGCGTAATCTATGACTTTCAGTTTTTAATTGAACATTAAACAAGCAGACATAGAACAAACAAAAATAAAAAATTCTGGATAAAACAAACACCAAATAGACAACAAAAAAATAGACAAAAACAAAAAACAAAAAAATTATCGTAACAAGATCATCGTGTCAGTATGAAGAATAATCTAAAACAAAAAAAATGTCATCACGATTTCTAGACTTCATTTTTGTCACTGCAATGCGTGATTTATGCTCCTTGGTCTAATCACTTGTGTATTATCTAGGCTTATTATTCAGTACATATTATGTGAAGAGAATAAGAGGAAACTGGGGCTATATTTTAACATTATACATCAAATTGGATACGTAACATATTCTAGCCAAAATATATTTATTTTATCCTATGTCAGTCTACCCAAAACAAATTTTAAAATATGGGTGAAAGTTAATTTTCCTTTTCAGTTAAAAAATATGCATTATGCTGTAAAAAGGTAAAATTATGTTATCACAAAGGATGATCTTCAAATACCTATTGATCAACGTTACCATATCCCATGAACTACATGTACGTAGAAAGAAAAAAATTGTAAGAAAGTTAAGTATAACTCGGAAAAAAGTGATAACCTGTACGGTAATTCGGATGAATACTCAATCAAGTGTTGGGAAAGAAAAGGAAAATGTATGCATAATCAATCATCATGATCATACGAGAAAATGATAGGATGATTCTGTTAAACCAAGATGCTTCTACCTGAACTGTCTGGGGTGAAAGAACACAAATGTTTGTAATAGTTAGTGTTGAACTAAAAGCAAAAACGAACACAATTTCACGAGGAAAAAAGCGATGGGTTAGCGGGAATGCATTCTTCATGGAAATACAACTAAATTAGCACATGCAAATTACAGTAAATAAAAACAGCGTAATTATATTTTAAATTCAGCAAGGGCAACAAAATACCAAATTATTTTTGTTGGAGGTCAAATGAGAGTTGTTAGAAAATACTTGTTCTTGTCTTCATTCAGAAGGTCGGACATCCACTTTAGCAGGAATCTTATTAGGGATCACTATCTTTGGATTTGACTCTAATCTAAATATAGTGGAATAAACTCCAATGTAGTGGTTGAATCACTCTTTTGAGAGTGGATTTCACTATTTTAGGAGTGGATTTCGATTCTAAACGAAATGATCCCCAATACGACTTCCTAAAATTGTATTTCCTCTCCCATATATTGAGAGAATAAAATACGTTAACTTTCATACCAAAATTAAAATACAACTGTTACATACTGGCTGTTACCGTATCAAAATGACTTTATTTTCTCATCTTACTAATTGGAGCAACGATTATTCACGTTTTAACTGTCAATTGAGTCATTAATACCCAAATTATTCATTCTCGACCCGGAATGCAATCATAGAGGAGAGGAGATATCGAGCGAAAATAATCCATTTGAATATTATAATCGTTTGAGGCTGATTATTTCAACAAAATTCATCATCGTTACGTAAATAAAATCCGGCCTAGTTCACTGGGTAGCGGTACTTATGGATAAAAAGTGGATTAAACTGGATTTAGATGTGCTAGTAGATAGCAAAGAGCGTTTCTTATGTTTCACTTGTTTGACCGGAATTCCATTTAACCCAGTGTTTTAATCAAAGTTCGATGCTTATAAATTGACCATCACCATTTTGTTCTTTTGATTTGATGATTGTATCATTTTGTTTTGCCACGGGTATTATATCACTAATGTAATAAGTACAATTACTCCTGTATCAAAGCTTCAAATACAGCATAATGTATTATTCACATTCGCGTAATGCACCACTTTTTATACGTGCTATATAAATCAGAATTTAAAAAAAGATTGTGTTTCGATTTCCGATTTTCTCGAAAATCTCGCCATATTTCTCTCTATACTTTTAATTCTTAAAGTGTGTTCTAATTTCAGTGCTCAGTGGTATATATGATGTAAAAAATAAACACAAATCTATATTATGATGACACATGCGACCGACTGAAATGATGCTATCTGTTAGCTATAGCTATACTATTTAATTATATGGTTAAATTATATTTTTTTACTTCACGTTATTGTTGGTAACACTAGCTTCCTGATCTGTAAACTGAAATTTGATATGAATATGGAAACAAAAATCTATGCTAATAACCTCGGATGATGACTTTGACGATATAGTATTTTAATTTGAGAAGTTTAATCGTTCAAAATAAATGCATGATTAGAAATAGCATGCTTCATCATGACAGACACTGATGGAAACATTTCCCGCTATTTCAAGTGCAGCCGGTTAGTATTTGTCACTGTTAAAGTTGTATTTTAACTGCCATCAACTAACTTATTTAAAATTTTAAAAAATATATGATCGTCTAGTCTTCATATGTTGGTGAAATGGTATAAAGCGTAGTAGTTATCTGTCACCTTAATATTGTTCCACATTCAAATCCCAGATTAAGAACTTATCTCTGTGGGTGAGGTAATAGTCTATACCTGCCAAGCACTCTTTACAAGGGTGCAGAAAATGATGGATGCCCTGGAAGAAATTCCTGGAATGTTTTGAGTGCTATAACTACAGTGCAGCTAAAGCGAGATGATGCTTATAATCCAAAAACGTTACAGTACCATTATCAGAAAGATGTACATTGACATTTTCCATAACTTACTTCTATAGTTTTGCCAACATATTTCAACCGAGGCAGACAACCACTTATCGATGCAGATTACAGCTCACCACTGTAAGATTATACCATGAATTAGTTAGTACTCTACCGTATGTCTACTATGAATTGTTAATAAACTGTCAGTCAGGTATGCTAAAATATGTCAACATGCACTTATCAACTGAGGCAGACAACCACTTATCGATGCAGATTACAGGTTACCACTGCAAGATTATACCATGAATTAGTTAGTACTCTACCGTATGTCTTCTATGAATTGTTAATAAACTGTCAGTCAGGTATGCTAAAATATGTCAACATGCATTCATCGAAATGTGAGAAAAATTACGTTTTCAAATATTAATTCTCAGATGGACTGCTACGACAAAATATTTGGACATGGTTAGTTTTTCACATGGTAGGGTCCAAGCAGGACACGGACTGCTTGGGATGAGAAAAGGGTAACAATCTCTCTAAAATCTAAGTGGAATGGCGCATGCTCAGTACGAGGATGACAAAATCGTATCCCAGCATGCATCGACCAACCTTCTCTTTTATTTCTTGGGATTTTGCATCCGACTCTTGCGCAAATTTGCGCTGAAGGAATTCCACCTTTTGAAAAGAAGAAAAAGAAATGGATACAAAAGGATAAGACAAAATGAAAATAAACGATATGTTTCCTGAACACCACACAGCATGCACAAAAGAGAAAGGTAAAGTATTAAACATACTGCAATAAAATATTAGCGGCTAATATCGAGCGTATAACGAAATTGGGACTCAATTATAAGCACACGAGACTTTCAAAAATATTTCCTAAAAAAATCAAGAGTAATTTTTTCCAACGATAGTACCATCAGGGGAAATGAATGTACTGTGTACCACTTTAATAAAAAGCTGTATTTTCATGGAACAATTGTACAAAAAAATGAAAATAGTGCATTTTGAAGTGAACTGCATACAACAGGTGCTTTTCAAAGACTCTTAATAAAGTAAGAGAACGTATGCACATCATTACAAAGAATCAAGGAGTATGATAAATAACATCAATAAAACTGAAATGGATTCCTTAATTGGATAACTTTTGAAAAGAAAATTTGAAAGAAAACAGACATACAAATGAATTCAAACTACATGACATACGGCTTTGTTACAAAAAGAAGAAAACTTTGAACAAGAAACTGTTATTAAAAGCTGTTAGGCTACACGCTGACATGGACAGAATCATTAAAAAAAAACCAAGCGACATTATTCAACACACGATAGATCACAAGGCTAGAGCAAATATGACACCAAAGTAAACGTTTCTATAGCAACGGAAGGAGACGGCATGACGCCCAATTGAAAGTTTTCCCGCCAAAACGAAATAGGATATGGGTTTCGTTCAACGCCACAGGCGGTACCTTATCAACTAGTGATTTTGCTACAGATAAATATGTTTTTCTCTCTTCACAGACAATTATTTTCTATACGTTTGGTCATGTAAAATATTGTGTTCACGGGATAGTACTTTCGTATAAAGTACAAACAATACACATTATTGATGTGTTGTGATTTGATCAAATAAAGTGTTGTGAAAACATCTGATGTAGAAAATATGACCACGGCATACCGACATTCAAAATGATCAAGACATGAAATCAAAATGAAGCTAGCAAAATGTAGAAATATCATTATTTCATTGACTGACATATACACACCAATGTTAATATAATGTTAAAACCACAATCCTGTTGTTTTTAACAATGTGACAGAATTGTGACAAATAATGCGAAACACTTGACAAGTAGCATGATGAATGATTGTGACTGTGATTGGTAACGAAGTGTAACGAAATGAAAATGAAAGTAAAACTTAGGAGAAAGCATAATTAAATTAATGTCATGAAAGCGAAACGATGATGAACAAAGTGTTTAATCAACGAAATAACACACGATGTCACTGACAAATGAGCTTGCGAAAAGAAAAAGGAACATGGCACTGGAAGAAAATATTCATCCAGTGTCTATCCACGGCTGCAAAACAGAAAAGCAAGCTCCGATGCTTACAAGCAGCCGCAAAAAACATTTGAATCATAAGAAGAACAATAAAGGAAAATAAAAGAAAAAAAACGGCACGCGACGTTCACAAAACACGACTTGATTTAATCAGTATTAACTCACTTCACTTCTATGGAGCTTGAATGGGAAAAACAAGTAGAAATGAAAAATAACAAATATTAGATTAAGTGTGTTTTTACCACTTACTGGATCAAAGTAGGTTTTTAAACATGTTAAAGTGTAGTTCAACAATAGTTCAACAATAGTGTGAAGTTGGTAATGTAAAATGTGATTAAATCGAATTTCACAATCTTTACACCAGTACTAACCAGTTCTGCAGTATAAACATAAAAAAGGTTAGTAGCTAAACAAAATGTGTATCTAATAGTATCCAACATAATGAATATATGGATGTACATTTTATTGACATATGAATAAATATGCTAGTTCAACAATATGCTAAGTAATATTGCAACCGCATCTACTGTATATTATGTGTGATTGTTGTCCCTGTTTCTCATGTATTTGCATTGTTTGGGTCGAAAGTGGTAGGCAAAATATCAGTCAATACGCAGAGAACAGCAGAAAAAGTCTCGTTTAAGTTTAAGAGATAACACTTACATTTGTAAATGTCACAACAAAGTTGATGGCATAAATCTCTGTCAAATGTGGCGCCGTTTTGCAGGCGCCATTTTGAAGTATCTACTACGTCCGTGCATGACAGAAGAAGGTCACGTGCTTCAAATGAAGAATACGCGAACTCGATCCAACATTGTCTTAGGCTTGAACATGAGGAATTTAAATCTGGTTTCCCTCATTCCCTATGAACTCCAATTCGAATTGGTTTCAGAGCATTATTCGGTAATAGAAGAGCAAACAGTTTACAAACATGGTAATTTTGTAAAGCTCCTGAGCTACACATTCGCAAGAAATAAAGTATGCGAAACGTGACTTCATTTGAAAATTTTCCTCGAACGTTCACAATGACGAGTTCCAGATTGAGCATTTTGTTATTACACTCATTATAAGAAAATTCAGAATGAAAGGCAAACAAAAGACATTTAGGCGACAACTCAATGCCATGGAGAAATCAATGTAAAGAGTGTCGTACGGTAGGGGGGGGGGGTAACATAATTGGCACATCCATCTCCTCCCGTCCGCCTGGCAGCGACCATTGAATGACAGCGTCACCATCAATAAACAGCCCTCCCTCTGGAGAATCTCAAAGTGGTGAGCTTCCTTCAAGAGGTGATCCTGGGCGAGATACGCCAATAATCTCAAGACAATTACCTGCGTTCTGACAGACCACGACAAGAGGGACCATTATACAGCAAAATGTGACGTCCAAGTACTTGACCTTTCCAACAACCCATTATTAAAAGTGCCCTTTTTACACCCCCCCTCCGCCAAAGTGTTGACCAGAGTTTTAGACCATGAATCTCAACGAATCTTAACCTACATAAAATCCACACAAATGAGAATCTACCAGACTCTTCCCTTCGATATTATTGCCTTGGTCAACATTTTCAAGTCGTCAAAAGATAGGTATAGCGGGACTACATGGGTTAAGGGTGTATCGGTAACCGAGTTCTGTTCAAAATACGATTCACAATGTAGGGCTTAGCACAGATTTATGTCAATGCTTCACGGTGGAGGGCAGTATTGCTTTTTCTTCGAAGATAAATCCTCTCCTTGCTCATAGGGAAATGAAACTTTAACAAAAAAAGGCGGTACATCGTACAATCTGAAATGTATTAATTCCCAGGTCGCCTTTTTTACCAGAAAATCCATTAATTCCGCTGCTTTTTACATTTAATGCCACAAAATACCTGTGGTGCACCAACAAAAGGGCTCAATACAATTCTCCGTCGGAAATATTCCAATTCCCCCAGTTTCAAAGTTACAAGTCGCAATAAATCTCCAAGCTATACTCACTCACAAAAGAACAAGAAAGAATTGTCAGACTTAATCAAATTAATGCAAGATGCAAACATGGGCGAGGAAATGTTATGATGTGACCAAAGGGAACATTCCTAGACTATGTTTGTTAGCTTATATAGTCTCCTTTATGTGACCTTTTCTTGAAGGCGAACAAACGGAGAAATTTTAAAGGAGCCCCTGCTAACCAAGGATTCATTGCAACTTCATTGTTCTAGATTGATTCAAACATTTCCTTCTACATCTCGAAAGCATGGAGAGGAACATTTGGAATACAGAAATGAAAGTGGGCAATAACGACATAAGCGCCAGTATTATCAACAGCAAGGCAAATTATTGCTACTGCAAAAGGGTATCATAATAGAAGTAGATGACACACAAAATAATTAAGTTCAAATTGAAAAGAAAAAAAATTCTAAGCCTTTTGACCGAGATGGTTTGATTGAAAAAACTTGAAGTTCGTATAGCTTAAAACTTATACAGAACAATATCATATAAATGTTGATGTATCTCCAATGAATACATCTAGTCTCCAAATGATGTTAAATCTGCAAACGGATGAATAAAAAAACCACTAAAAATTCCTCAAAGGAGGAAAGGTTGAACATGACATTTAAAGTTAAATAGATTTTGTATGCCATCCCATGACAAAAACCTTCAGTGAGGCAGATTCAGGTTATTGTAATAAGGGTGGCGGTGGCGTGATGTGGGAGGGGAGGGGGGGGGGGGTAACCTTCACTATCGGTCACATAGTCTATGCCTGCAGGCCACAGACATGTAATCAGTGACTGTACGGTGATGGTAGGTTTAACATCTGCATGCTGATTACAAGGTTACACATGTTTCAGAAGTTCCGCCAGAGAGAGGCCTGGGACTGGGAGCCATGTGTTCAGCGGGGATGCTGAGGCTAGAAAGGTGAGGACTAAGGAAATCATATTTTGGAAGTGCCGTTTCACACCAAATTTTTGGACAAACAAGCAAGTAGAAATCAAAAGAAAGAAAGAAAGAAGAAAGTCATAAAAGTCATCATCATATCTTGAGCGTGCCTTTTCATTTCAAAATTCTCTGACAGCACCCTGGCGGCCATTGTGTACACATACCTCCCCCCCTTTCCAATCACACAGAAATGACTTTTTTTTTAAAACTAGCTATATTCATTCTAAAAGCGTCAGGTACATATTGTTGGTGTACATGTTTTCTATCAAATTTTCAAGATTTATACGGTCTCACTTTTAGCTCTACGAAAGAAGACCTGACATTTGGAACTAATGGTGTCCAGACAATAATCTTCAAAGTCTCGAAGATAGGATAGGCCGGATAGGAAGTGCTGAGCCTTCTGGAAAGGTATCCCTTAGGGAAGTAAGCGCACACCGGTTGCAATCTAAGATTCATCATTCAACGTGTCTAACTTTGAGGGTTACATCGGAAAGTGGCGTCACCTTTGATTTCCTTGCGATCTGCTCCTTACACCTATACACATGAAACACACTCCGCAAATTGGCAATGTCATATTATATTTATGCTTCATTTTATACAATAGTCACTGCTGGCAGGTCAGTAGAAATATATTTCATATTAAACTGAACGGCAAGCAATCTAAAGTTTCTAGTAGCAGATGTTAACGAATTTCATAGTCACGAATTCAAAGGATAAGTTTCGATCTAAACAAGATAACAGCTTTCCCTTTTTCTTTTACCCACTGCGTTTATAATGAAGAAATATGTCTTTATTTGTCTATACTAATGTAGTCATAGTTTACACATGTTGGTGATATTGATTACAATATCATGATTTCGTGCGTTCTTGGAATGTATAATTGCGTCAATCATCAACGAAAGAACAAGCTCTGAAAGTATAACAATAGTTTGATAATCAACGCCTTGGCACAATAGTGCAAAATTGAACCCAAACTTGAGATATCGAAATTTCACTCGATTCTTCATTTGGGTGTTAACCCAATTCATTGGAAACATAAGTTGTTCTCAATGTTAAAATAAATTGAACTAATCTGTACTACTGCTCGCACGTCAACATCGTTCTGAAATTAGGGTCGATCTGGTAGCACATGATCGTATGCCTGCTACTGGCCTTCAGTCTGGGTATTTCCTCAAATAGTTCTATCTCGCCACGTACTCGGCATGATCTCGGGAGGGGGCTCGGCATCATCTCGGCAGGGACTCGACACGAGCTCGGTAGCTACTCGGGCGGTTGGGTTATGTATCTCTATTTATCATCGCCCTACACCAGTAATTAATTACTCTACATCTACCGTGCCCCAAGCAGTCAGGTCAAGACGTCTGACAAAAAACGCTGGGTATCATATTAGCTGGAAGGTAAGGGGATGTGACGGGGAAGTTGATAGGACCTTTACCAAGTGAACTGATGATCTTTATGCCACTTTATCTCTTTCTTTATCTCTCTGTCTTTTTCTCTTTCTCATATCATTATCTCTCTTTCTACCCCCTCTCTCCCCTCCCCCTTTCTTTCACTTTCTCTTCTGTCTCTGTCTTTCTACGTTTTCTAGAACTCTTTCTCTCATTCTTGAACTAATAATGTTTTTCACTTTCTTTCTCTCTCTCTCTCTCTTTCTCCCTCCCTCACTCTCACTCTCTATTTGTATTTCGCTTTGTCTATCTCTTTTTTTTTCCTCTCTCTCTCTCCGTCTGTCTGTCTGTCGGTCTCTCTTTCTATCCCTCTGTCAGTCACGATGGCGAATAGTTTGACTCTGTCTGCCCTTGTTATTTTTAACAAGAACCATATTTCAAGGAAGCTTGCCTGACCGGTGTCTGCCCCAGTATAGCCGTTTTGTCGGCACGGTATAACGCTTTGATGAGAACGGGTGGAAATCAGGGCGTGGGTGATAGGTGAAGAGGAAAAAACAGACCCAAGGTACCGTATAGGAAACTGCCTAGTTTAGAAGTATAAATAACCGCATACTTCACTCTAATCCCTGACGTATACATTCATTTTTACAGTGATTTTAAACACAATTTTTGAATCAACTAAAATCGGACCGTCTCAACTTTTACAATGCATCTATTTTCCCCTAATTATTGTTAACTTCTATTTCAAAATTCTTTCTGCTGATCTTTCTTTGCAATCCTAACATTATACCCATTAATCCACAAACATCTTGGAAACGTCCAATTGCTTCTTCGATTTTAATTCAAATCTTGCGTTTCTAAAATGGGCTGTTCGTAACTATATCCTACTGTTGCATCGAATGAGACATTCCGAGACAATGAGGAAAAAGTACGGGAACAAATGAAATTGTCTTCTTATCATTATTATCAAGATACAATTATTGTATATGCACTCAATATCTAGATTCTAAGATAATCAACGAAAATCACTCATTGGAAAATGGAGAAGTTATAAAGCCGAAAACATATAAATTTTCTTAAAAATCACAACAAACATGTAATTTTTGTAATAAAAAAAGGATTCATGTACAATGTGAATGAAATTTTTCTTTAAAAATACAACAAATAAAACACATGTAAATCACATTGCCACAAGATGACTGATTTAACTCCACTCAACTCATGTTATCCTGACAAATTATATCCTCTAAAAGGATATAAATTGTATTTATGTATGAGCATCCACCAGGGGTACAGACAAAGGGTATTAGCCAGGGAAGGTGGTTGACCGCTACGCTGGCGGATTTCATATGTCGCGCATTATTCATAAGAAATCCCTTCGCTCTCCCGAAGTCGAAATACCGCCAATTTAGCATCCCTAGAGGAAGGAGCCTCGCAGTTCATGAAAAAGGAGCCCTACAGTTCACAGGCCGAGAAAACTCGTCCTTGTACTTTGTAAGCTCAGACTCGAGGGGCTTACCCCGAACTCAGCAATGACAATCAAATCGCGTTCAGGCTTCAAATCTGTATATCGAAATTGTCAAAAAATGGTCTGAAGACTCATAACCAACGCGTCTAAGCTCTTTTATTTTGATCTACACCGAAAGGATCAATAAAGAGGCAGTCGAAAGTTCAGGCTTGTCTGTATTATTGCTCGATTCTTTTTATTACATTATAGAAACATGTATTCGTGAACATGCCTTTGTATTCAAGGGTATGGACAACCTACATGAAATACCGCGTACATGTAGTTCAAAATTGGATAACAAAGATCATGTCCGTCGTAAGGCTTTGTGGTCCTCTTCATACATGGATATATTACTTCCACATTTTGTTGGGTTATCGCCATTTTGTTATTATGAACTCATCTCGATGTGTCAACACAATCTTATACACTAGATAATATCACCGTGGTCACTTGTTCAGCATTCCTACATTGTATCTTTGGGAGCCAGTCACATAAATCCGTGAGCAACACCGATATTCAACACCTTTCTCTACATAGTCCGGTTTTATCATCTTATCGTTATCGATAATATGTGGCCAACCCTTTCAGGTGCGCCAGTCATGAACGGGCCTTACAACGTCTGGAAGTGTTCCTTGTTCCTCCTTATTAGTGGGAGGAGGTTTAGGTAATTAGGTAGAATGTTAACTACTTACTTAAGACGGCCTCCCTTTTCCTACACAATTATACTTAGACTGACCGAGACAACAATCGCGTCATTTTACAAGAGAGGGGCTGGGTGAGGTGTTCCAAACGTAGCCATTCAATGTCTGAGTCATTGGCATGGTCAACAATGGAAGACAGACAAAAATCAACCCATGTGTCGTCTGCTTCTTGAAAAATCAGACATCAGTCATCGGCTGTGAAATACTGCCCACTCGTTTGCTATCGGCGGAAGACAGGTGCAATCTTCAGCGATCTTGGCAACGACACCAAGGGACAAAGCCAATCATATAGCTGCCAGCCTGAAGACCATATCGAGAAGGTTTAATGGATCTTGGTAGAAATATTTTGTGCTGTCGGCTAGCTCGGGTTGCATGTTGCCAGAAATGCATGTCCCTCCATAATGCAGGCAAGAGAATGTATACGAATATTATTACTACACGTCCAAAAGTTCTTGGATAATTAGTTCACATACTAAAGTACTGGTGTAGGTAATTTAGTCATTCTGGCTGATAGCCACGGCCGGAAATGGGACAAAATAAAATGTCCTCATCGGATCACTGCACCCTTGAGAAAGAACTAACCAGACCGCATGTTTGTTGATTGCTGTAATGAACGACAGAAACATTGGCTCACCCTCATGTTTGCATGAATTATGACTTATGACAGTGATTCCTGACCATGCTGACGATACCTGAATCAGAAGGCCGTCAACTTATCAAATGTAAACCAAATGTTCCTCTACAAGAAGATCAAATATTCTAAAACGAAGGCTGACCAGGACCCTGTTTCATAAAATTTGTTATAAAAAGGTCACAATAAATGTTACAAGCTACTAAAATCAGAGCATTTGATAGGCTGTGAGAAAAGTTGTCATAGATCTGCTGCAATTGTTATTGATAACATGTTTTATGAAACAGGGCCCTAGCTGGACTACATATCCCACTCCTGACACCAATTTTGCAGAAACCTGGAACCTGGTCATGCTGGTAAGAGTTTTTTTCTTGTGATTACTCATAACTGATGTTTACTGCAATAAATCATTCTTGGCACTTATTTGATGAGTTTCATGTATTACCGTTATGTCAAAGACTTCAAGAAAATGATAAATCCCTTATATAAAAGGTAAATCTATAATCTGATAATAGGAAAGTAGGAACTATATTCGATTGGCTTACGTACTTACATATAGCAGGTGTTCCTATTTTGTCATGGATAGTCATTCAAAGATTTTGGCTTCATTCTAATCACGCCAATGGCATAATACATAACCGCAGTTTTTCCACTTTCAGTCTCAAGAAAAAAAGTAAAATTCGCCGTTTGAAAAGATGTTGGCAGACATTCGTCTCACTTTTGGGAACTTTAATACCCAAGTCACACCGTCTCACCGAATCCAAAATGAAACCAAGTGATTCTTGGTCATTCGGGGGTAATGTCATATATTGTTCGGTCTGTTGTCGCTGTGGTGTCGGTCTCGTTTGTGTGACTGGGGTTTAACAGGCTTTGGAAGTTTCTACTCTCTATTTATACAGCATACACAGCACCTGTCGGATCATAAGAGACTCTTCCTGGGAAAAAGAATGTTGTAAGACAGAAATTCTATTCTGTGAAGTGAGGTTGGATCACCAACGGAACCTTCAACATCCAAAAACCTCTAGACGTAACTCCCAACATGACAGGCAGAACAAATCGAATGTGGTAGGTATAAACATATTTAAATGTATAGCAAGTTTTGGTAAGGTTTTCGACAGATCCTCGTCTAAAAATTGATGTGGCACCGACACATTTTTTGTAACAAATACTTAACCCTATTTATCAAGGCATGCATTTCAGATCGTTCGGTAGCACAGAAGGTGGACATAACTTGTGCTCATATTCCAAGCTTGTTTTTATGCCGTGGATATCTACATGTAATCAGGACATTATTTTTTAGCCTTTTTTAATGTTTCTTTTTTTAATGGCAAGATCAATATCGCTAAAGACGGACAACGTGCCAAATTGAAAACATGTTTGCAACGCTTCAAGCCATGAAAAATAGACACAATCTCAAGGAGAAAAGGACAACAGTTTACAAATCCGCACCCTGAGGAAACTGTGATCATATATCTTAACAATGAATCATTTCCGCACATTGCCCAAACCTATTTTGATTTGAAAGTTGAGAAGAAAGGACGAGGGGGGTGATAAAGGCACCTGTTTCGAGTTTGGAGTTTCGATCTTGTATCTGTCATGTCTTATTTGTTAGAATATTGATAACATCTACCTAGATATTTCGGAGCTATGTTCTATTTCTGTGCTGTGGTCTATTGGATAAGTCACCGCGGACAGTGGATCACAAGGTACGGGGTTCGAATCTCTGCCACAGCACCAACGTCCTTGGGCAATAAATGTATCTACATTTGCCACTGAGGTAAATGGGTATCCTTTAGGATGAATTACTTGAATGGTATAGCGCCTCAAATATTGGGTATTAATTTGTATATGAGGACGATATATTTGTAATGATTAGAACTGCTCTATGAAATTCATCTATCATAATCATAATACACAATCATGTAGAAAGCATTTAAAGAAGGTAACACTAAAATTCAAAGTAGGCATCGAAGCATTGAAGAATCTTGAAGTGCCACGTAAACCTCATAGCTTCAAACCTTATCACATGTTCCATGCATTCAATAGCTGTCACTCTCAAGATGCTGAATACAATCACTTAAGATAAGGGGGAGAGGTCGCAGTGTTTAAGTGGGAGGATGAACAAACAAGGTCAAAATGCCACCAGGCAGACACAACACGCTGCATAGAACGCATAAGATAAGGAAAAGGGTCAGCAAATTTAAGTAGAAATAGTCTAGGATATAGGATAACGATGGGCCTATGCTCATTATGCAGATAACAGTTACTCGTCGCTCGTGGTCCATCTTTACCTACATACTATTGAGGATTGTTTTGAAAGTTGTCTTGGAATGCAAAAGCCATTTAAAGTGGTCAAGTCCCATCCAAAAGACATTCTGAATTATATCCCTCCTCAAAGAAAAAAAAAACGATTTCCCATTATTATGGTAGCAACTAAAGCATGTGATGCCTTCATTAACTCCTCCTTATTTACGTTCCCCACCATTCTTAATATGTACCTAAGAGATCCAACAATAGTCTCCCACTCTCATCTCTTTGAAAGCATCCTCCCCTTTAACTACATCCATTCCGTCTTCTTCGCCATCTCACAATCCCGCTGTTTATCATGTCATCTTGGGTGCTATTATCACATTCATGTTTTGACAACGTCACACAGGCGATATCACCATGCAGCATCTACTGGAAAACACCCGCAGGGAGTCGCAACATTAGTCACCTGACTTTCTTCGACACATGACACAAGGTCACGTGCCTCTCCAAGGAATGACTTGTCAGTAACCATCCATCCATCCGACACTCTCATCAATAGCAACATTGCATTAAGATATCACGATGGGCTTAACATGCTCTGTATATGCACGATACCAAAGGATTAACATGCCACAAATATAACCCAGTACCATACCCAGTATCAGAGTGGCGTTAGAAGATATTTGGACGCAATAGCTATTGCTCTGTAAAATAAATGTTTAATTAAATTATCAATTCAAAAGCATATATAAAAGCAGCCACAAAAAAGTGTTAGGTATAAATGATAGCATGCTTAATCTTTGAATATATATACCCCCGTAAATATAAAGCTTATTGTGGACAAGTGAAAGAATCATTGCATTTGTGATCAAATAAAAACTTGGGAAAAACACATGAAACTTCAGGTTTTCATCAATGCAGCAAATACGAGTCAAAATGTGCATTAAAACGGCAAGATTAGATGGAATGTATGGCCCTGTCCCACTGTGATTTTACAAATGCCCTTTCTAGATACGCGTCTTAATCGGTTGGGATCAGTAGACAGCATAGTCAATAATATTTCTCAATCATTTCTGATTTAGCGGAAGAAAATCTTTATCATTTGTCAGTCAGCCCAAGAAATTATTAAAATCATATCATATGCGCATTTTCATATCGAGTTAATTTCAACGCCGTCTTCTCAATTTTCGGATAAATGAATCTTGAAGAAAAAAAATGTTTAAATTAAGAGAATGGAAATGACGATAACGAGGTGATAATTCGGTCCTTCTTATTTTGACGCCGTCTCGTATACATTACGGATACCATAGAGGTTGGCTGGAAGGTTTATAATTGAGCGCTCATGTCAACAACTGAACGAGTTACTTTAAAGGTACTATATCCCATTTGCAGGCCAAAAAAATGAAAAGGTTAAATTCCAATGGCATTTGAAAGACAATACTCATTTAGAACTTCCCTAAGAAAAAGGGGGCTTGAAAATGTCTTTAAGTGGGAAAATAACGACTATTAGTTGTCGAATCGACTTAGGAGCTATAGAGCCAGTAAGTAATAGTCTGATTTTTCAGACCATTGTACCGAATGGTCGTACGTTTTATGCTGCGCAAAGATTCAATCAGTTTAATTTTGGCCATTACAAGAAGTGGGTTATTGATGTAGACAAATGCTCATGTACCCTTTACAGCTCATTTTATGTATGTTATTACCAAAGATGAAAAAGGCCAGTCAGTCACTCAATAGTGTCTGACAGTGAAGTCTAGCAAGTAAATGGGTTTCCTTGCATAATTTGAATATTAGGACACTGCTAACGTTTAAATTTCACAGATAGGACATACATGACATATTCATAATTCCTGCAAAGTTCTACAGAATTTGATGTTGGCTGCAAAAGGGACATAGTATCTTTAAGGTTTTCCCTTTGGTAGATGTAGGTGCAGAGCAAGAATTGAATGGTATATTTTGCTTGTAATCTCTAGGGTTTTTTCGGTATGTTTTCTTTTTGTTATTGTTATGTTCTGTTTTGTTTTTTGAGATCTTGGAAATTGAGAAAGGAAGAATTTGAAGCGAAGGAAATCATATACATCCTTTTTAACAGCCGAAATGTCCTGTAGATGCACATCAAATTGTTATTTTCACAGTAGAAACGATGCAATTGTGTGTTGATTATTACTCAAAAGTGAAGCATGTCACGTCCAAAGAACAAGATTAACTTCCATGGACAGCCCCCCCCCCCTTTCTCAATTGTCACAACATAATATTCAGTGCTAAAATTATGCAGGAACTCCTTCCAGGCAACGAAGTATATATAGCATACTATTATATACGCAATCTATGAATTGCATCTATATAATCTACTTGATAGACCTATCTGCCGAGGGCCTAACAGATATTGCGAACTGACGAAAGACGGGCTTCGATGGTCAGATTGTTCGCAATCTTCCCTCAAGTCCACGGGGATATAAACACGAGTGGCGACCATGGCGTACTTGTTTCCCCGGGAAATTTCCGGGTCAGTGAGAGTTGCATTATGCACAAGTTCCAGGCTCTCTTGCTGGAGTAACATAATGGTGCGTTCACATTAGTCGGTGTTAAAGGTATAATGTTGAGTTCTCGCATTGTAAATGTTTCTCGACAACGAGGAGCTTTAAATATTTCTTAATTAATACATAAAGATCATGTAGAATTTTCGACGTCGTTTTTTTCTTCTCCTTCTTGCAATCACAAAGGCCGTAAATATGATGGAGGGGGGGGTCTATGCAGTATTAAACGCATTTAAATTTAGAGGTTTTAAATGCAATCTTTAGATCTTACATAATAACTGACTTTCGATAAATGAGATCTAATAAGGTCATTCAAAGTCATTGGTAATGAAGCATAGTAGAATCCTGATATAAGTCTAAAATGTTATTACCTAATGTCATGTGTGCCCTCGTTTCTTTTGCTTTCATCAATGCATGTGGCCTTTAATGAACCTTCATTGGGAGATGTGAGACATACCATGTTACCTCAAGTTTGGGCGTGGAACCTTGGGTCAATTATCAATATCAATCAACCATTTCAGAACCTATCACTAGAGAGATTAACAAGGTTCAGAGACATAAGAAAAGGTGACAGGGATAGAGAGAGAGAGAGAGAGAGAGGTGAGGGAGGGGAAAAAGATGAGGAGGGTGACATTCGGGGAGGGAGACACCTGTGTAATATATAAAGATGAGGTGCACGAACTTAATGGTGCTCCAGAGAGTCCAGACTCCCCTTTTCCTTCCCATTACACCCTCAACATTCCAGTGTTTATCCATATATATTCCATGTTTGTCGGCACAAAGACAAGTGCCTCGCATTTATGGGAAAATGCTAACCTCAAGGTGCCACATCCCTCCTCTCCCATTCAAATTTCTATTACAGACAAAAAAATCAATCATTTGGTTGGCAATGTCAACAATTTCAGGGCTTTTACCCCATGTTGTTAAATAAAAATCTCTTATGTGCGCCAAAGTTGGTTTCTAACATGATTGTATATAGGCAAACGTATATGAACATTGCCCCCCCTTCCCCACCTCTTCAAAACGTTTCAGCTACGTCCCTTGTAAAAACAGTCTAGAAAATAATGTAAGCACAAGGAGTAATTGGGAAAGAGAGAGAGAGAGAGGAAGGGAGGGAGAGAGTGGAGAGAGGGGAGGAGAGAGACATAGAGAAAGAGATAGATAGGAAGAAAGAGAGAGAGAAAAAAGGGGAGGGCAACACTGCAGTGACTGCACCCTCCTCAGCTCTGAGAACGTGACGGAAGCTACTAGTTTTCCTGGCCGTGCATGGGTCCAGACCAGCACGGCTGAGACCCTGTACAGGGACCATGTTAACCAGACATGACTCCTGGTAATTACTCTGACTAATTTTCACGATTGTATGAAGCAGACATGGGAGTCATCGAATGATGAAATCATTCTTGGGAGGTCATTAAGGATACAGCGGAGAGGTGGATGAAGAAGAGACATATCCAAGCCCCTATAATGTATTCGTTAATTGATATACTTTTATTAAGATTTCATTTTTCAATTTTACGAATTTAGCTAGCGCTCCAACTAATTTTCTATTCCCAAATTATGAAGGAACATGTACAGCTCACTAAATACAAGGGTCTATGTACTTTTTCAGTTAGGATATACCCTTCAGACATGTCGATATTAATGTATTGTTAGACTTTTAAAATTCATGAACTGACAAATGGTTGACTGTACGTAATGTACTAAAGTGATATTTAAAGAAAGAGTAAGAGGGAGTGGCAATAACACTACGGTAACAAAGAGAGAAGGAAAGTGGGCAAGATAGACAGATAGAGAAAAGGGGCGAGGTAGAAAGATAGAAAGATAGAGAGAAGAGAACAAGATGGAGATATAGAGAGAGTGAGCGAGAGTGGGAAGATAAAGAGACTGAAATGAGAATATAGAGAGATAGAGAGATATAGAGCGGTAGAGATAGAGAAAAGAAGGAGGGACGGAGTGAGGGAGCGACAGAGAGAGAGAGAGAGAGAGAAGAAAGATTGAAAGGATAAAGAGAATACATGTAACGCGATTATCCATTCATAACCAAATATATATAGGATTACATTCTAATTAAAAAAATAAATCTTAAGATACGTCAGTATTGAATAGGTAGCAGGAATTGAACCACAGTCATATAATCTAACTAAACTATGCGGTTATTATACAACCTGACACATTCCACAAAATCATCGTGATAATGTTCACTCGCGAATGCGTCATTCGGAGTAGCAGTGTATCATGCTCAGATACTGAAACATTCTAATCTTCATTTAATCTATCCTGCTTTATGACTTTGCTGCGAATTACTGAACGAAATGAACGAAAAATCTTGCAAACATGACAGAAAACCAGATATTTGCTAATTGATTTTTTTTTTCCAACTCAAGTTTCGTTGGGATTGTATCCGTTTTGTAAGATTATACAATAATCCTCCTCCGGTTCGTAGGAGATGAAAGCAGATTTGGGGATATACATGTGTGGTTTGAGAAAAGAACATGGTGTTTCTCAGAGACAGAGAAAATATTTGTCACCTCATGAATGATGTATCATAGTTCAAACATTTTCTAGGATGCTCGTTCACACTGACGAGCTGTGCTATTTGAACTTTATATAAGTTATAAATTTGCATAGACGAGTATTATGGAGCTATTATCTCATTCCCAATTCCAATTCCATTCCAAACACATTAATGATGAGAATAAGAACCTACCGTATATCATGAATTTTGAATTTTTATGATACACTGTGTTATATGATTATGATGACATCACAAACTTGCGTGATGAGTAACGTGATGATTGATCTGAAATGGGGATTTCATGAAGACGGAGATTTATCAAGGGTAGCAGCATTACGTCATACTTTCCCAGGGTGAGAAAAATGCAATTTATATATATTTATAACACTTTCAATAAGAAAAAATATAATTTTGCAAACATTTTATATACCTTGGCATCCTCCAGATTCAATTCGTTGGTTCAATAATTATGTCTAACGTTATTTAATGGTATGCACATGCACATAAAAAATAACAAAGAGAAGTGTTTTTGCATTCTATCGTTAACTTCTTTATAACATTGTTTCTTCACAATACAAAATAGATCAGAAAAAAAACATAAAAATATATATAAATCATAAAGAAGTACATTGAATGATCATCTTATCATTGTCATCTATAAATCATTTCAAATATCTCTTTAAGCCGAGGGAAAACTGAAAATAATCTTGACACGATTGCTCATGAATACGAAACAAACAACGGTCAAGAAATGGTGTTTTCTGATAATTTTACCAAATATAAAAAGGAATTTCGGTTTTAGTTATTTCCTTTAAATATCAAGACCCATATAAAATCAAATGAAGTATTTGTAAATGTATGATAAGTGTTTTTCATAGTAATACCAAACATGCATGTATATATATATATATATATGTGTGTATATATGGCTCCTATGGAGCATGGAAAGAACCTTCTCCCTACATTTAAAGACTCGCATTACAGTCATCAGAATTTAGGAATCGTACTTATCAATCTACCAAAGGGGTAATAAATGTATCCCTCACCACCATTCCAAAGGAGGTAGTAAAAGTACCCTTCATAACCTCTTCACTCACTTTAGATGTGTCTAGGGTCTGGGGTGATTACTAAGATTTAATGTGACTTTGTAAGATAAGCCCGGTCTCTGGATCTACAGAGAACGGAGCGGAGAGGCATTTGAATAATTCGAAAGGTATGTCCTAGCAAATCTCTACAGAGATCGCGTGCCATTTCAAACGACATGACTGTTGAAAGAATATATCACTTAGACAGCATGCAGCATAAGAAGGAAAGGTACAGTAGAAAATCGACAATGGAATAGAGCTATATATAATTTCAGACACCACGAAGTAAGCCGAAATAATGTACAAAGTTTTTTAAATACGCTCCTAAAATGCTACACACGAAGGCGCCATAATGTCAGCTCGTGGCGAATGTGTAGCCCAAGGAGGGATAACATCGCCAAGATTGACACTGGAACTCATCGTGTTAATCAACTCCAAAGTCTCCCCCCCTCTCTCTCTCTCTCTCTCTCTCTCCTCGTCTATGACTACCACTTTCTCTATCTTTCGCCTTCTTTCGTTGTTGCTATCTCTCTTTCTATCACCCTCCCTCGGCTCTTCACTTTCTCTCTACATGTATCCCCCTTTCACACTCTGACAGTGTCATCAACTCTGTCGAGTACACTATAGATCTCTCTTAACGTCTTTCTATTTACATATCAATCTCTATGTCTTCCTCTTAGCATTAGGCTCCCAAAATCCATTTTTACCTGTGTATTATCTTCTGCTCTGCCCTCCCCCACCCTCTCTTTCTCGCCCTTTCTCTCCCTCTCTCTTCAAAATGAAGCATGAAGGGACTATCAAATGTAAGATCAGGCCCTAGATATTATGATTCTATCATATTTCACCTCGAACAGACCCCATTTTGGCTTTTTGACGATTATTTCACTCCTCATTCGGGATGCCACGTAAACTTGTTTGTTTCATCGAGAAAAATAACATTATTGGTGGCAGATGTATGACTAGACTTTCATCACTTTCATCTTTCTCCCAATCAGTTTCCATTCAATGAGTAAAGTAAGTAAAGTAAAGTAACTTTAAAGAGATGATAAATTTTGATTTTCTTAAGTGTAAATATAGTTGGTTAATTTTATTATATATCTTGACAAGTACTGTATAAACACGAAACACTTTCAGTATAACTACAAGATCTTTCAAACTATTACAAAAACAATATAATTTTGTCTATTTCAGATTCAAAGTCCATTGAGCAAAATAATGTACAAGTGACAATGGCCGCCATTATCACCAATACGAAGAGAAGAAGATTTTGGGAGAAAGTGATCAAACATGTATTTGTTTCTCGAAGCTGTCCATAACAATATGAATTGACAATAAGTAACAGCCTAAAACAGATAACATTTCCTTTAAAATATTTGTATTCTTTGAGCGTATCACCATCTCGTCAGGTCACCGGAGAGGGCGTGGCGTGACGCCCGACATGGCCAATGCGCATCTCCCGTTTTTTCATATTTGTCACGGGAAATGATGACGAGGTAGGGTTAACCGACGATGCAGCAGGGCAGAGATCCGAACAGGATAGTGACATTCTACTCATCATCGATAACATCGTGATGGTTATTGTGATAAGATTGGGAAGGAGAGTAAAGTGTAGGAGGTCATAAGATGGGGAGTCTGGAGTGTGCCAAGAAAGGAGAGTCACTGAGGTGGGTCAATGATTGATAGGGGGAAGAAGCGAGATCCATTTCCTCACTTTCATCGTCCGCTAATTCATTCATAATGTTACTGTTACACAGAATAACTTCAAATGTGATGGGACCGGGTGCTAAATGAGTAAAAGATTTCATCGACTATGAAGAAGAAAACAAAAATCAGAGATGATATCGAACATTATTTTTAGTCGCGATGCAGTCTCCGTCACGTATACGTGATTGTGATCGGTAAGTCTACATCTAACGTAGATATTAGCTTTGTATCCGGCAGGACGAGTAGCCACTGGGCTACTTTACATGACTCCACCTAGGACAATTATTGCTATCTGGACAGCTTCTACCGACAAGATACTTCCCGGACGATTGATATAAATAACAGGAGGTGTCGTGGTATAGTGGTTCATTCACTTGACTCTCAATCAGAGGGTTGCGGGTTCGAAACCTAGCACGGTAGTAATGTCCTTTGACAAGGTATTTATCCACATTTGCAATTCTCCACCCAGGTATAAATGGGAACCCGGGAACTGCTGGGGAAGAAATAATTGCAGGGCCCACAGGAAGAACACTTTTGATGCTGGTGAGGCTTCCCCGGGTAAACATGATTGCTTTATTCATTTGAGTGACCCTACGTATTATTGTTGCAAAAAGTGTTCGTAAATATGAGGTGATGTTAACGTGACGTATAGGTATACGAGAGCAAATTTGTCACAAAAAATTGCTTTATCCGCCCCACATGGCAGAGAGAAAAGATGGCAGGCATGGAGAAAGTTGATTACATTATGCATCAAATTTTCCCACGACACATGTCACAAGGCAAGTACATTACCATTATGACGTCATCTCATGCGGGCGGGAATATCCCTAACCCCTAGGCAGGAGTGATAACAAAATAACGAAGTGCGCCCCTAGTTGATTATAAGTATTTTATGATCGACTTGCTCCATGGCAAATAAGTAATCATCGAATTTGTTGGTGAATTTGCCAAGGGAGGGTAGTTGGGGTATTAAAAAGGGATGCGAGTGTATTATTACCAATTTCTTTTCCTTCATTTTAATCAATAAACGCTCTACATGGGGCCATGTCCATATTATTACGTTTTTTTCTCTCAAATATTTACTTTGTAATGATCAGGTAATATATTTTAAATAAATAAAACGGTTAAACTTATTTTTCACCATTTTGGACATTCAGTTCATATATACAATACTTTCAAGGGCATATCTTAAAATTTGTTTTACAGCATACAGTGATAAGATTTTCAAAGAAATAGCACTACACTCGGGGCACTGGCAAATAATACAGTGTAGATGAAAACGAGTAGTAGGCCTAAGGGATAGAAGACTTATTCACATTTTCCCATTATGAACAGATGAAAGATGGACGAACCCTGGACGGTGGACAGAGCTGGATAAAAATCGAGATATTATTACAAAAAACTATTCCATGCTGTTGCCAGGATATGATACAAAAAGGACAGCATTTGTATACTTTTTCAAAGGACAATCGGTTGACCCCGCAATATTTTCTGAAGCTCTAATGGTTACATGGAAATCCGAGCAATCTAATAATTTCTTTATTAGGTGGACATAAAACGGGTATAACCGGAACAGCGTGGCTATTTTGCCTTGTTTGGCATGGGCAGTTCTAATGAAGAAGAACATGGGGAAGAAGATGGGGGAAATGCCAAACGTCAAGCAGCGAAGCTCTCGAGCTACAACTGAACTTTTCAATCAAAGGATTTGTATTCCCAGCCTCCGGTCATAAAAGACAGTACATCATGCTCAAGAGAGAAAGAGAAAGAGAGGGAGAGAGAGGGACAGAGAGAGAGGGAGAGAGAAGGGGTAGAGAGGGGGTAGAGAAGGGAAAAGGGGAAGACAGGTTGAGAAATGTAGAAAGGAAAATGGAAATAACCGAGTGGCAAAAGAAATTGGCTACGTATTAAAACATTACCGTATTACATAGAGATAAAGAGAGAGAGAGAGAGAGAGAGAGAGAGAGGGGTGGTGCGTAAAGAGAGGGTAAAGAGGGGGTAGAGAAGGAGAATGGGGGAGACAGGTGGAGAAATGGAGAAAGGAAAATGGAGTGGCAAAAGAAATTGGCTAAATTGGAGAGTGAGAGAGAGAGAGAGAGAGAGAGAGAGAGAGTGGGAGATGGCGGGTCAGAGAAAGATTGTGGGAGCGACATGTAGAACCTATATAGGCACTTATAGAGACAGGTTGAGAGAAAAACAAAATTAAGAGACTGGTACAGAGAGAGAGAGAGAGAAAGAGAAAGAGAGAGAAGGGGACAAAATACGGTGGATGAGGAAGGAAAGGGAAAAAAACGATAAGACAGAGAGAGATAAATTAGCTGACCATATGGGTAAATCCACAAGACAAGGTTCAAACAAAATGAGGTGGCAAAAGTACATGGCAGCCTTCCAAGATAGAAAAGACCTCCAAGCCTTAAAGGTACTATGTCCCATTTGCAGGCCAAAAAATGAAAAAGGTTAAATTCCACCGGCATTTGAAAAATGATACTAATTTAGAACTTCCCTCAAAACGAAAGGGCTTGAAAAAGTCTCTTTGTGGGAAAATAACGACCGTTAGTTGTCGAATCGAATTTAGCGATTGTAATCCTTTTAGTAAATAGTCTGATTTTCAGACCCTTGTACCGAATGGTCGTACGTTTTGTGCTGCGCAAAGATTCAATCAGTTTAATTTTGGCCATTACAAGAAATGGGTTGTTGATGTAGACAAATGCTCATGTACCCTTTACAGCTCATTTTATGTATGTTATTACCAAAGAAAAAAAGAAGTCAGTCAGTCACTCAATAGTGTCTGACAGTGAAGTTTAGAAAGTAAACAGGTTTCCTTGCATAATTTGAATACTAGGACACTGCTAACGTTTAAATTTCACATACGTGCAAAGTTCTACAGAATTTGATGTTGGCTGCAAATGGGACATAGTACCTTTAAAGAATGAATCTTGGATAGTTAAACAATGATGTAAATATACCGAGCACTGATACATAGGAATCTTATTTAATGCCAACAAAGTTCCAGGACATCAATCGTACTAAAAAAGACTCTACCTTCTGGAGGTCATCCTAATTGTGTCATTACGGTGAAGACGGTTTTCCTCTCGTGTTTGTGCTCTCACTAGCGATTTTTCTTCTTCTTCCTTTCTTTTTTCTTTCTTTGTTTCTTCCTTTCATTCGTTCAGGCCTTCCGGGTGCGGATATTTCAATCAAACATAAGTCTTTTTAATTTCCTCTCCGCTGTTGTGAAAACACAAATAGTGTTAGCCCCCCCAAACCGCAGGCTTATTCATTCGCTATTGGAAATGCGCTAGCACTTTTAATATCACTCTGTTTCTAAATGTCGCAAAATGCCATGTTTGTGTAGAGTTTTAATAAATAAATATAGGGCTTCACCCCATATTACGAAGTGTAGAAAGTTAACTCAACATCACAAGGCTTCATCATTTCCTTCTATCATGTTTTATAAAATGATACATCTATAGTCTACCATCTTCCCCATCTACATCACTTTGTAATTTCACTGCATACATATTATTATTGTGGCGCACTGCGGACTGGCTCATTAACTATCAGTCTTCAAGATTACCATACAAATTGAGCAATATTTATTAGATGGTAGCATGATGGATTTGTTTTGTATTTGTGTATAAAACAAGAGACGAATAAACACACCCTCACATCCCACATACTTAATAAAACATCGACATCCCTCCCTCCATTCCCTCTCCCTCACACACACACACACACACACACACTCTCACTCTCTCTCTCTCTCCTTTCCCTCCTTCCCTCTCTCTCCCCCTCTATCTCCCTCTCACCTACTCCATCCCTCCCCTCCTCTGTACCATGGCCATATCGAATCCTCATGGCACTCTTAATTGACTTCTATAGACATGATAGACAGGTTTAAAAGAGAACAACATCAAGTCACCCCTACTGCTCTCCCGAGACAGTAATAAGAGTGAGCATCACCTAATGGCGAATTCAAGGGTTTTCACGTCCACGTAGAGATCGATTCTAATGATTTTAATTAAAAAGCACTTGAACCCCATCTCCACTCCGCGACTTCTTCCTCAATTCCTAACAATCTTGTATGGGGGTGTAAAGATGTCGAGGAAAATGGTGATGTCGGGTTGGGAGGAAGGTGGTGTCAAGTGAAGTTGCTCCCCCTTTTTGTTGCTATGATAATCAACATAATTGCAATTCTGTCTTTTTAACTTCATTTAAAAAGATGTAAACAGTGCTTCAAATTGATACAGTCAAACCTGTCTATAGCGACCGCCCAAGGGAAACGCAAAAAGTGGTCTTTGTAGACAGGTGGTCTTTGTAGACAGGTTCCTTTAGTACATGTTTCAAGGAGAAACCATTTTCAAGGGTAACAAAAATTGTGGTCTTTGTAGACAGGTGGTCTTTGTAGACAGGTGGTCACTAAAGCAGGTTTGACTGTATAAGATAAGCATCGACCCGAAGAGTAAGCAAAGTCTTCACATACGTCATTAATTTACCTGTTGGAATGTGTGCATGATCACAAATTCAAATTGAGATAAGACAACATATGATTAAGAGGGGAAATAACCAGCACTGCATTGTGGGACAGCGATGTCCTAGAAGACATTGTGCTGAGGGATTGAGGGCTCATAGAGTTTCGGACCATCTTGAACATCAGAGACGACGCACAGGCTATAGAATTTCTATCCATCTTTGTTTTGTTTTCTCTATCCATCACTTTCTCGCTCCCATCTCATTCTCACACCTTATGGTCTTTGTCACATTAATATTTATTTCGCTTTCTACACACGTCTTTTCTAATTCTACATTGTCCGTTTGTCTGTCTGCCTCTCTGTCCGTCCGGGACTATTTCTCCCATCGTCTTTCATTTTCCTTCCCTTCCCCTCTTGTTTCTTCTATCCCGCTTTTTTCTCAATGACGTTCGTTTCATGACAGATGAGCGAACATTCATATAGTCTGCGGTTACAGTTCAACGTTCTTCATTTCAACCCAGGCAGGGTCTCCATTAACTCACCAGGCGGAACTAGCTGAGGGGAAGCTAGTTGAATAGAACGAGACAGTCAGAGAGAGAGAAAAAAGACCCTATCTAATTTCACTTTTCCAATCCGTTTGATCATCGAAGATTACACTAAGTACCACATACATGTAGCAGGAAGAGACGTCGAGAGAAACGTTATAAAAACACCCTCTCCCTTTTTCTTTCTCCCCTTTTCCTTTAGTCCTACTGCTCATTAAAGATGACCATAATTATACCTATTACATGAGACATATTTATCATTAATATCCTCTACAAATGGAAAATATCCAAACCATCAAGCTGAGAACTGCCTGATAGACGAGGCCGACATTCGAAACATACTGCGTAATTAATTTCGTTGGAGGATGATTTCAACATTTTCACTGATGCTGGTGACCTGTACGGTGAACTGTCTTGCCTTCCTATCACCCGAATGCTGTATATTTCGAAATTTTCACAAAGGCTTACACCACAAAATTCATAAGCAGCACTATTACTTAATTTGATAATCTATTAGCAAAATATCATGTTGTATGATCTGTACAATTACTGCAACTGAATAAAGAATTATAATTACATTATCATCTAGTGCATCTTCAATCATAATCCAGACAAAGCACATGACTTATAAGCGTTTATCTATAATCCTTCCACATTACCAAAAAACCACGAAGTGATTAGCACCGATTTACCATTAATACACTAACTGTTGAATCGCAGCAATTATAATTATGAAGAACATTGCTCTGAAAAGAAAAACAAATCTTACAGCTTAGGCTTATTTCATGTTTAACAGTGTTTGCAGGCGTTTTATAAAGCAAGCAAACATGTATCCCCTCACCCAACCCCTACATGTATATAACCATGCCATTCAGCCATTAGTATATCCATTTTGCTCGACAGATTGGAGAGCATTTCACTTTGTTCCGGGTTCAACGCACTTGATTTACCTGGCAGTCGATTGACAGATAGTCATTGAAAAAAAGCAGAAAAAGACGTCGACGACGGAGGAGGAGGAGTAGGGGGAGAAGGAGGAGAAGAAAAAAAAGACGAAGAAAAGAAGGGGAAGAAAAAAGAAGAAGAAGAAGAAAAGGGAGAAATAGATATACAGAGAGAGAGAGGGAGAGAGAGAGAGAGAGAGAGGGGTGCCATCGAACTTGTAGAAAGAGATAGGGGATTTGGAAATAGAGGAGAGTAAGGGGTGCAGAAAGGAGGGGAATGGGGAGGAGAGTGAGAAGCAACATAGAGTCAGGTGTTGGGGGAGAGAGAAAGAGAGAAAGAGAGAGGTGGACTAAATATGATAAATACAGAAGAACACTGAGAATAGGAGATCGATTTCAACGAGGGAGTCTCGGTGTCAGCATCCGTGGAACCCAACGTCAAGATTAAATTATTGATTCCGCTTAATTTGCCCCCTTAGAAAGAGAGCAGAAAAAAAAATAGGAGAGGTGTGAACGCCGGGCATTTCTCTTCACCTTTACATCGACGTGTCAGGATCACTTTCGAATAACAGGAAAACGGTAAGAGAAGTTGCATGCGAAGAGATTTTGGCAGTAAGCTTGCGCCTTTCTTTATACAAAGCGAAGACAGAGTCAAAGCACATACGTTACACATAGTATGACTGACATTTCCTTCCCCCAAGATTTTCGAAGGGTTCATATTCTCATGTTAATATTATTCAAATCAGTTAGTCTTTTAAGCAAATAAACTGAATATCTTATTGTAGAATAAATTTAGACATAGATGTCCACAAAGGTTTTGTTTGGGCTTTACGTGTTTTTGGAGTGTACATAATAGAGAGAAAGGAAAAATGTACAAGTACATGTACTTAAAGGCCAGGTTCATTGATTTTGAAATCGACTGAATTTGGTATCATTGTAATCAGAACATTACACTGAGTAAAACTATCACATTTGTGTAACTTGTAAATTCGTGCGAAAATTATAAAAGTTGATTAAACTTGACGAAATATCACCCCACTCGAGACCCCGAAAACATCGTAAGTCAGGTGATTTTTGAGTGACGTAGCACAATGAACAATTAATACAATGGGCCGCTCAGCTGATCGGTGCGCGATGCAGTTTGCGTGCAATTCACATGTATTGCATTGACTCTTGAGGACCGTACCCATTCTTACCCAACGTTGTTTACCTTCATCAAAGTCACCCTGAAAATATCGATATGGACGAAAACATACTTGATTTGAGTTTTGAGGAGATAGAAGAAGGAAGTACCTCGGACAACGACAACGACAATGGAGATTTGGGAGATCTAGACCTAGAAGAAGATCTGGAAGATTTTGCCGAAGTCGATGGACAAGCACAAGCTGTCGGGGCAGCCGCAGTCGCTGCGTATCTACATGAGCCCGCATATCACAGCCAGGCCAGCCGGCCCGGCGCTTGATCGAGCTAGCTGTGAATCGCGAACCGGACTGATCTAAGTCTTCTCTCGACTTCCACTTTCCCCATTTATCTATCAAAAATCTAAACTAATCGGCCTAATCAGACATTTTCGTAATGAATATTTGGACAATTATATGTAAACTTGTCGCATATTTTGCCCCAGAAGAGTCGTTAGTTCAGCATGCAAAATGTCTTAGGCACTCCCAGATCCGACACATACACGCTGAGCTGCCCTCAGAATATGTGATTATTTTCCCGATTTTTATGGTCAAATGTGACGGTAAATAACATAAAAATCGAATACACATTTGTAGAAAGTATTATTTATTCAGTGTATCTCATTCAAAGTGCCTAAAATAAAGGAAATATCACAACTGGCGGTAAATATACAAACAACGTTAACCCATATCTAAAAATTGCAATGGGTATCCAACATTGTCCCGAATGTGTGATTGCAGGTTGTTCATAATGTGACGTCATTTTATCGCATGTAAATAACGCCGTCATTTCACTTTGTGAGTGGGTTTTGGAAAGGGTATCAAAATTGCAATTAATTTATTCCTCACAATAGTGAGGGCTTTAAAAGTACTTTAGTCATTTTGTTAATGTTCTCAGCAATCTGTAGAGGTGTGATTTGCCTTTTTTCCAAATTTCAATGAACCTGGCCTTTAAAACTCTGCGACCTATCACGTAGCTACTATTACATGACAAGCTGAAAGCCCCCTCTGGGTTGCACTCGTAAAAGAAAGGCAGCGCGGTGGACGAGTCGGAGTGGGAGAGATAAAGAGGGATTGATTGACTTGAAGAGAAAGAGACATAAGAAAGGAGAGGGCGAGGCAAAGAGACAGAGATGGACAGAGAGGACAGAGAGAGAGAGAGAGAGAGAAAGAGAATCAACGATAGATAGATACACATTGTTTACATTAGAGACAAAGAAATACATAAGAGAGATGTGGGAAGAGATGGGATGAAAAGATAATGACAGAGACAGAAAAATACAGAAATAGACTGTAAGAGAGGGCTAGAAAGAGAAGACAGAGAGAGTGGAAGGAGAGACAGAAAGAGAAAGAGACAGAGAGACAGAGATAGAAGGAGGAGGAGAATTTGAAAGGGGAACACACTTGAACTATACATTATCGTATTCAGCATCTTCAAGGACACCACATATTTGGCTCTCGTCACCCTCTCCGATCCCTCTTCGTCGAACCGAGTAAACACAATCTATATCCCATTGCGAATTCAATCTTGGGATCACCTTCAGTCCCACACACATGTTTTCGGGCTGGATGCAAGCCATGTTCCTTAAAGGTAATGCAAAGTTTTGGGAAATTTTGAAAATTTGGATGCCACTGTTGATGTTTTTATAAGCACTAGAAAATTTAGCCCCCTAAAACACTTCTGCTTTCGAGAAATTGAATAATCAAAATTTACCGGTGCTCCCGGTAAATTTCAAATATTTCAAATAGCGCCTAAGGCCATTCCATGGTATCTGCGACCATGAAAATCTCAGAATATGCAGTTCTGATATATAATTTCCAAACGGGAATAGCAAATCGGTCGATTGTAGTCAAGAAACATTAAATCTAACGTGAGAGGGAGCTATACAACATAAAGAGTTTATTATTTACAATTATTTACAATTTCATCACTTTAGACTCGATTTCAACAGCGACAACGATCATTAAATATTGTAAAATCGCATATGCTTCCAATATGTTTATTTGAACCAAATTCATGGCCCCATACCAAAACTTTGTATTACCTTTAAGTTCCTCACATGAAAATCAATGCATGTCATACTGAGATCTCTTTCTCACAATGACAAATGCTTCAAATGAAATTATTCATTTAGTCCTCACGAACTCGCTCTCTAATTGGATGCAAGACGTGTTTTTATAGTCTCAAAGGACACAATACAAGTAATACTGAATTTTCAATCTGACAATACATAGCCAAAGGCTCCATACTAAATAATACATGAAAGTACACGATAACTACTACAGTCATGTCATGATATCCATTGCCAGTTGCAGGTTGTGAACTCCATGGAGTATAGGACAAATTGTTTTCATCTTTCAGACAGCAAGACGTGAAGAGTTCAGTTTATTTGGGAGAAGTCCAGCACTTGTATTCCATTGTCTGAAGTTTACTCTAGTAAACAACTACAACCGAGAACGATTCTTAATGTATGAATATGGCAAGGCATCAAAGAGTAAGAACAAACAGTCAACAGTCTAAATCAAGTCACTGCATTAAAAAGGTTGCCAATTTGACCATTCTTTGAAAGCGATTTGCTTTGTGGTTCGTCGGCAAAACGTCAAAATTAATTAATAAGAATAAGAACAAGTAGTCAAACTCAAGTCATTAAAATGGTTGCCAGATCCAGATTGATAATAATTACAATGTGGTTTGTTCAGTGGTTTGCCCTGTGCATAGTTTTTTTGGCGGGATATACATTAATAGTGAGCGACGATTCTCTGAGAATATAAAATTTAAAACTTAAATACATTGTGAATGACCATTATAAACGAATGTACAGCAAACGTTACTAAATTATTGTTCAAATGGCTAAAAATAACCCAAATGATAGGTGTATATTATTTCTAAAGTAGATGGTTGATAGAATTGATGGCAGTCGGTGGCAGTTGACAGATCTCATATTTGTGCGACTTACTCTTCTAGAAATAGGAAATTCAATTACCTTATCAATCATATTACTTTCCCTCTAATAAATAAATATGATGCCCTCGTCCTGAATGAATAAGTATTAAGCCCATAACCCCATTTTTGTAAATAAATTATATTACAAGTGGCCTCGTTCAACTTCGTCGAAACTTTAACCGAGTTTAAGCAAAAATTGCAAAGTGATTATCCATCAACCGTAACGACGTATATACATGTAGTATCTGAACACCATTATTTTGACTAATTATAGTCGGTTTCTTCTTGCCTTGATAATGCATGCAACAATGTCACTTGTAATTACATCATTTTCCCCAATTAGTTGATTTCTATTGCTAATTCTGAATTCTCCTCTGAACATGAAGGGTATATCAAACGATTTTACATCATTTAACCGTTTTATTAAAATACTAACCGAACATGCTATTACTCAGGAGCATTTGTGTCTGTATACCGCCAAAGTGTAAGACACATGGCTTTAGATTCCAAAATCACTGTCGATCACTCTACAGCATTTATGTGCATCTAGGTTCTCAATATGGTGTCGGTTTTATTGTTGCAGCCGTTACGCGATGAGCTAACCCGGGGATGCAAGCTGTTGTTCTTTCCTAGAATGTCCTTTGGGGACACCTTCCTACGTAAATATACGACTGACGTGACTCTTCCAATTCATTCCACTGAAATTCAATTGAATTGTACTCGGAAGGAAAAACAAAGATTGAAAATACTATTTCTAAGAGGATGAGACGGAGTTAAACAATTTGTAAAGACGATCAACTGCTTTGAAGTGTGATTGAAAAAAGTAGGGATTGTGCAAGAATTCAGTCACATGATATTGTGACAGAACAAGTAAGGTAACACCTTATTTAATCAAAATATACTTAGTATTCCATGACAAACATTTATATAGCGAAAGAGAACAGTAGTACAAGTATCAATATTATGAAGTATACTTATCTTAAAATCTCACAAAATTACAAAATGGATGTCATGAAATCAGATCACATAATAATACATCATATTTGACAAACAAAGAATGTGAAAGAAGAGATGTTATATCTTGACAGGTAGCATGATTTTCAAGGCTTCTAATCATGGTAATGAAACACGATTCATTTAAAAAACAAGTCACAGATCTGGAATGTTTATGGGAACTCATCTTCATGGTCTTCTTATTTCACTGATTATCTAGCTGTGTTTGGTAATTCAGATGTTATAAAACCCAGCGTCGACAAAGACGAGCAACATGTTAATAGTTAAAATTACCTCGAGCATAAACCTAAGGGGAGAAACCATGTTTCATGTCGTAAACATAATAGCACTGAAAGAGCGTCTTTTTTTTCCTTTTTTCTTTCAGCGTTTTAACAATAGCGTATAACCTTATAATTTCTTATATGAAAAATACAACTATGTTTTTTACATTTCTTGTCACATCGAAGAGTCTTTGTTTTAGTCCGAACGGGGAGAAGGAGGATAAAGTTTAAGTGGTTATTACTTTACATCTACAACATGAATATGGTGTTCACGCGAAACGACTTTGACCACTGTTCTGTAAATGAGTCGAGTCTAGCATAATTAATATATTAACATCATCAAATGTCGCTTTCCCTTTTCTTCAATTCGAGGGGAATGTGATGCGTGATAGTCTATACAATTCATACACAATCATTTCCATTTTCACCAAGTAGAGGAGGAGGAGGAGGAGGAGTAGGGGGGGGGGGGGTGTCCCTTACCTGGAATAATAAAAAAAGTTTAACATTTTCACAGCGCTTCAACTAAATTCACAGTACTTACCCTACACAAGGTTGAGTCACTATCTAATCGTCATGATTTTGTGACAGTATAATGGTACAGGATGGTACAAAGGGGCAATTAGCAAAATGAGTGATAAGCTGTTCGTGACAGCTTTCCCGTTTAACATGGGTTAATGATGGTTATCAGGCTGATTTACTGGTCTCTAATGAGTGACGAACCTATGATAAATTCCTTGCGTCATTATCAAATAAAACAGATTGCATCTTCTTTATGTATTCATTCTTTCCATTGTAAAGTCTTCCCCTGTGAGTGTCGTTACTATATATTATACTCCATTGTTTATATATAAACAGCGGTGATGTTTAAACAAAAATAGACACTTCCACTCGACTGCAGTTTTCTTACACAGCCACAAAACCCATATTTGCCTCACTGGAAATCTTTAAAACGTTCTTGAGAATATAATTTGCTTCAATTTTCTTAAAACAAAAATTTACTATACCTCATCAAAGAAGTTGACAGTTTCCCAAAATATCAGTATAAATTTAGAAATTGCAACATGTTAAAAGGTTAAGTCATGTTGAATATTAAAGGTGAATTTTCCTATTATATAACACGAAGAGGCCTCAAAGAGAAAGGAAAACGAGAAAAAACATAGTTACAAGATAAAAACATGTTTCCGTTGTTGAGTAATGAGAAGAAAGAGAAGATGATTCATTTTTCTCAAGGATCTCATATGTTCCTCCAACTAGAACTGAATATGATGTGGGTTTTTTTCCTCTCTCATGTTAAGAACAGGCTGCTGTGTGTTCGTAATGAAAGAATGTGGAGTTTGCCAGGGAAATCAACTTTTAAAAAACTCAATCTATTAATGTATAAATGACTACGAATCTTAACGCTATTTCGGCCTTGTTGACGAGATAATTGTATGCAAACACTAAAATAATTCACATCGCGCACAAATTAGGCCTACCACAGGATACCAGGGTTCTTATCATGACTTATATTTTTCATAATTTCTGAATATAATTGAATAACACACCATACATTTTCCATATCAATCCCTTGTCTTTAAATATTGAAGAAAAAAAATAAACATATGGAGGGCTTTATGCAAAATTTATTCAGTGAACCTTTTCTGTCCCTGGCCTTTCAGGGGTTGCACTATACTTTTTCTTCATTGCCAAATAAACTACTACTACTACTACTACTACTACTACTACTACAAACAATAATAATAGTAATAATAATAACAATAATAATAATAATAATAATGATAATAATAATAATAATGATAATAATAATAATAATGATAATAATAATAATAATCATAATCATCATAATAATACTAATAAAAATAACATTAAAATACAGATATAGGGCAATAATGATAACGTTTACAGTGTTTAAAAGAGCTATTCACTGGTTATGCAAACACGAAATATGACAATGTGCTTTATAATCTATCATGAAAATACTAATTCTACTATCAGTCCCAAATCGTAAATCTACAGGATCTACGAATTTCTTTGTTTCTGGTCATCTCAAGATAGACGATGGGGGTGGACAGAACAAAAAGGGCCACATGGTTACCATGGTAACGGATTCAAGATGGAAAATGCACATGATTCCAAAGAGCCTCTTATCGTCCGCATTCATCTCCATATTTCTGCGTGTATACATCACCTCGGCAAGGGCGGGCAGTTTGCAAGGGTAATATTTCATGCATGTTATGTTAAGGTATATACAGGCCGAGATTGATGCCTGTATATAATAAATACACTCTGGAACGCTGACAAACTGGTCTGGGGTATATGCTTACACGTTAATTGGCATGGCATAAATTAAACGGGGCATGGTAAGGTGTCAACCGCCTAAGGACAGACTAGTCTCAACTCGAGACCAACCATTAACAATAACTATTTCGAGAGCAAAAACAGTTGGGGTGTGAAGCTGATACCTATTTTTAGATCAGAATAATGAATGAAATGCCAAAAATATTAAGTAAGTGTTCATTTTCTACGTCACTATTTAACGAAGTCATATGATAGGCAAGGCAGACATAATTGCCCCAAAGTATATATTATTTGAACTGCGCTTATCTGAAAACACAAAACTATCATAATTATACACTGTACAAAGTTCTATTACCATGTACTTAGTTTAATGCAGAATGTAAATTCTATTTCCAATGGTCTTTGGTGGGCATGGTGGGTTAATTATCCATACGTATTTTCCTTTTTGCCATTTTCAGTGGTATGATTTTAAAGATTTTTACTACTAAACAAGACATGCATGATATAAAACAAAACTAGAATGCGCAAAAAGGCAGATATGAAAGAAACCGTTCTGACACCTCAATAGATGGATACTACCATGCATTCCAAGACTGAGCTTTCCCTAGCGAATCTAAATGGGGTCTTTATCCTCAGGGCTCTCCTAAGAGGGTTGGGGAAACTTCGACCTTTCCTTCTCCACACAATTACCCCAAACATTCTTTTTTTCTCGGGGAAACGGCGACCAGCAATACTGGAGATAATGTCTTGCATGACTCATGTACCATGCATGTGTATTGACACACTGAACAACGCTAACAAATTCATTTATTATCCAATGGCCCTTTCAGGGGCGAATAGGGGGGGGTGGTATAATGTGAGATAAAAATCAAACTTACAAGATTTCTTGCTCATTGATAACTTTTCAATATCAAATGATACAGATAATATTAAGGACATATCTAGCTTTTCTCCCTTCACGAAGTTTTCCGATTAAGGTATCAATGCAAATTGCTCAATGACCTCACTTTTGACAGTAATCATGGTGATAGTACTGCTACAATACGAAGTTCTGCACAAAAGAGCTTAGCGTTGGGTTAAGGTTATACGGGCAGAAACATAATGGAGGTAGCAAATTCTTTCTCAAATGTCACTAAAAGGTGTCAAAACTCAAGTCCATGATACAATGATTTTCATAGCATTCTTCAGGATGTCAACACAATCTTAGATATAGATCAGAGTCTACTGAAAAGAACCTCGCATGTTTGGATAAGGTTACTAAATAAGATGGCAAGTTTGAAAGGAAAAACATGACTATTTAACTCTTCATCATCTATTTGACCTCATTGGCGTCACTAGAGGGATGTGTGGAGTGGCACCTTCATTCACAAATTTCTTTCAGCAAATTTGGAATTTTATGAATAAACCTTGACGGTAAATGATAGTTAGAAAATTTGGTCCGACGACGACCCCCCACTTCTCTACCAAATTTAAAATGGTCAACCGACGCCCCCAATTGACCTAACAGCGTGGAATACATGCAACCACAAGTCTAGAGGTCATTTCGAATGGTCAACCGTCCTCGCGAATAATTAATATTTGTCTGTGGGTAATTAGGCGTTATATGAGTGTTACAAGGGTCGTCTGTGTAAAATTGAATTTCGTAATTTGGATCAATATCTCACGTCAATATGGCGCAATTACCATTGCTTCCGTATATATAGAAACCTGTGCCAGGGTGTCGAGGTAACACATTTAAATATAAAATATCCATTTCTATATACACTGGAGTGTGCACTGAGCAGTTCACGGCGGAGACAATAGTTTAGAAGGTATAAAACGCAAAAACGTAATTATGATGTTTTTATTTTTTTTTCTTCAGCAAAAGCCAATGCTATAAAATGAAATACATGTATAAACATTGGAAATTCTGATGGGAAAGTATGCGAAATATCGTTTGATGTACAGTATAATCCTTCACAAGAAAATCCACACTCATTCTATACTTTTAAATTTATTATCATCACTGGATTACTATGAATGATATATATCTGTAAGCTTCATAATAAACATGACTAAGGCAGACCAATTATACTACTCTCATATTCAACTAATCTTCATGACCGTTACTAACAACGTGTAAACAGGAGAACAAGAGAGTAGGAAAGGGGGAGAATCAGGGGAAGGGGCTAATTCAAATATAACATCTAAACTAAAGGCTTCCTTGCAAAGCAGGCCTTCGTGGATCCGAATAGGATTACCCTGATCATAAAGAAGATATTGATAACTAAATGAAAGGAAAGAAGTGAACCTTACATGACCACACTGTCAGATTTGGCGTTTCAATTTTAAACATCCAATCGCCCTCGATGCAGCGACCAAAACATGCCAATAGAATGTGATTCACGTCACAGTCTGGCGTAAACTACTTACGATCGCTCTAGGTTTTATCCAATAACTACGGCTAATATTAGTGCATGATTGCCGGATGAAGGGTGACAGTCCCTTCCCAGATATCATAAATAGGCAGGGAATTAGATCAAATGAATGTTCCCGGGTACCGACAAACACGTATCTAGAACACCCCGCTGACATAACTTAAACGTCCAGGCAGAGGTTGAGGAATAGATATTGAATAAGACGAGTATAATCTATTTTGAATGATTTCACTGCGATGCGTTTCCATAACTAGCGCTTCTATTCGTCATTAGATGCATACAAGTGGGTTAACACTGCTGCCATTTATATATAGAAATATAGTTTTTAAGATATTGAGAAGCCCGGATACAAACAAGAATAGAAAGGAAAGAAAAGGGAAGGATATCTTACTACATCGGATAATCATTTAATCTGTACTCATTTGCTAAACAGTGCAATTCCTACGCTATTAATTTGTTTCATTAAGCTTCACAGCCATTGGTCGAGGCCAATTATGATTTCATTTGAAGCACACCACGCAACCATAGAAACACGTTTGATGCGGCACCTGTCATTAATGCGCATTTTCAACGTAAAATCACTGCGTTATTATTTTATATTGTCAACGTAGATATTTAAAAAATCAAAGTAGAACCGACAATGTTTGAATTCATAAACAATCTAATCTCCTTCTTTCTCTATTACGTCACATGAAGCTCGTCAACACAACTATTTCAAATTCACTTTTTCTTTAATATCCTCCACTTGATAAAAAAAACTATATTGTACTATATCGTACATGGGATCTATAGCAAACCTTAAGGATAGATCTTCACTATAGTCAATATTTCACTCGTCAATTTATCAGCAACGATTGTGAATAGGGTGTGAGGGGTCAATAAATTCCTGCATAACGCCGAAATAATCAAAGCAAGATGATAACAAGGTGTGAAACATGGATGTCTTATAGACAGGCACTTTGCTATAATGTAGTCAATTAGATATAGATAATGGCAGAACTAAGGCAGGGTATATAGGTCAGGCCACATCTTTGTTTGGATGAGGAGCTTTTATTATTTCATAACCCTTGACCTTTGCGAGACTAATCATCTAAACGACTACCATTGGAATGCGACATATGTAGATAATTCAATGTGTCAATGTTTGATGTGTAAACCTATTATACCACATTGTAAACCTGCTGTACTGTAGTAAAGTATCAGCATTCCAAAGGGTGGAATTAAATCAATATTTGATCAAATGATCCAGGGTATAGCTGCCAGAAACGTATACAGACTGACAAGCATGACAAGAGAGATTGGTCATTACAGAAGCTCTGGTAACGTTTACTTCAACAAAGTGTAGGAGTGAGGAAAGTATTCCAATCGAAAAGTTATGAATTAATTTTAACGACGCCAGTCATTGGAATGGGTATCAAATCATATCAAACAATGTAATGGCATCTACAATTTACAAGTCCCTATAAAGCTGATGATTTAATGAATTTAGTGCTTGGTAGCCTTACTAAAGGTTGGATATGAAAGGAAATATCAAGCAATGTCAGATTATTTTTTTAATTCTACAACATAACATATTCAGATTGCGCGGTGTAGCTAGAGATAGAATTTTGTTGGAGCTTCGCCAAGGCCTGGTGAGAGTGTGTAGTATAAGAATATGGGAGATGAATTGAATTGTAACATATTCAAAACATATCCAAAATACCTTGAATTAAACTTTTCAGGTCACTTAAAACGTCTTCACTAATAATGATAATATGCCGTTCTTGTATTTATGATAAAATATTTATATGATCTTTCCCTGATTAGGCTCCGGAATTTTACCGCTCCATGGATTCAAGAAATATGTTCTACCAGGTAGCCTTCTACCAGGTAGCCACTTACTACACCTGGGTCGCGTGTCGAAAACGTAAAGTAATGTAACGCCAAGGGCATTAGTGGCGAGGTGGGGATTCGAACTCCGTATACATGGTGGTTTACAGTCGGTCGGAGACTTATCCACTAGTCAAAGACCACATGACCTCTACACTGGTCTACCCATTGTCACTATATACTTTTGAATCATATAGTGACTAAACCAAACCCATGTTCTGAGTAGTTAACACGAGTGCTATCAATGTCAACTTGACTGGAGGATAAGTGGCTTACCGAGGACTTAATCAGAGCATGTCGTTTGTTGATGATAAAATGTAATGTCATGGCCGAAGTTAGCACCGAATGTGGGATTAGAGCTCCATAAAAGTCGCTTTATGCAGACCCTGTCCGCAAAGTAGGAGAACAGTGCACAGAAATGCTCGTTACACACGAGGCGTCATTTGCCTGACGTAAGATAACGTAAGTGACTCATGCAGTCTTTCGTGCGTCATCAACCAATTAACCAAGCAACCTATTGTCGTAATAGAGTGAGGAGAGGACCAACAAAGCATTCTTTATGCCAGTTGCATTTAAGCGTCATTTTCATAATTTTACTGACGTTGGACAGCGTCTACCTCTTGTATGTTCTTGCTGACGTAGGACTATGTCAGCGGATACGTCAGCATGATCCTTGACGCGCCATGTGAGAATGACATCGGTCAAAGTGTGAACGCAAAATGAACAGGACAATCACCGAGAACATTAATAATGGCGCCTGCACTATTTCGATTGTGTTTATTACCTGCGCTAGTCAACCCTGTGGAGGCAATTAGCCCATGCGCCAGAAATTCACCGCGATGATCGTGTGATTTGTTCAGTTTGGCATGCACCCTTTGTTCGATGTCACCTTCACATGGCATATCAAAGAACACATCAGTCGCTAACGCAGTCCTGCGTCAAGCAAATGACACCTCAAGTGCAACGGGCACAATAAGCCAAGATGCTTATCACCACGACATTAGTCTGTGAATGGAGCCTAAGTTGGGAAGGTCCATGGGGATGCACCATGTTCTTGAGTCACGACGGGGATCGAGGAAGCACCTTATTACTCAGTTTCATTCTTTACACCCTACAGTCCCACACATAGGAAACCGCGTAAAGTTGTCATAGCAACCCCACTGCGTCTACTGCCTTACAAGAAGGAAAACTAAAATTTCTTGTTGTTAAAATATGATTATACAGTGCACATGTCATGTGTTCGCTTATTGTACGTGTTCCTGAGGCATTCACAATTTTGATTAATGTATGATATATTCGGGGATGCCATAAAATTATTTTGCGGTTACAATATGATTCTTGTCGATAGCCACTTATTAATCTACTTCATTTTCATGAACCACCTTTCTCCATTATTGAAAACGTATAAATATAATATCAAATATGCGCTACTTTAATTTCGTGACTTTTCGTCAGTGTTTCTTTTTTCATATTCACCTGTAATAGAATTGAGGGCATGACGCGTATGTCTTAAATTTTATTGCACAATTTTTTTTTCTATTCAAGTGTGTCATAACTGTAAACGGCTACGTCGAATGCAACAAAACAACTGTAATACAATAATGCAGTGTCGCATCGGTTGTTAACATGTTGTGGTTGCTTAGTGTCCTCGTCAAAAAGAGACCGAAAGGATAAGATAGGGATCAGCATCATCCTGAGTGCATCCGCTGTTTAATGACACCTTCCCAAAGTTTAATTTCATTTAATTCAACCAACAGATCGTAGTCAAAATGGACAAATAATAATGCTAGGTAGGTATCTTCTAAAAGATCAGATTTTGTGCCGATTATCCCGATGAGTCACGTCCTTTTCTCAACATTAGTTCTTTGATTAATCCACTCAGCAATCGTGTATCCTACGGCAACCACAATACATGGGAACATGGATTCATTCATATAAGGTGTGTAGTGGGGGAACATTGCAGGGGGAAACAGCTCCTCTTGTGTTCCATTGTTCATTAAATATTTTCATAAGATATATCACCACCTAAGTCACCCATAATCACAAAAGCTAAAACAAAAAAGACTCGAAGTTTAAGGTGCGCATGAAATTATTTCCCATAATCACTTATTGTTAGTTTTTGGTTGCTCTTTTCGGCCAAAAACAAATCCTCTCTTTTTTTTAATGGCAGGCTTTATCATCAACCGAAAAGGAAAAGTTTTCTGATACAATGGTTTCGCATATAATAATTCTAAGAGCAACTTCTTATCTTTCGCCTGCATATAATATAATATAATGGTTTTTCCTCGATAACATGGACGAGGATGGAGTCCGCCCGTCTGCTTTATGGAGAAGGTTTGACTCTGGTAGAACTTGAAAATAATTTGTGTCCTCTCTCATTCACTTCATGTTAGTTTGAACGAATATCAGAGTAGAAATGTCCCTTGCAAACTTGCAAGAATGGCTCTTCAAATACCCTCACATTAGAAATATGACAAGAAATAACGGATATGTTTGGACCAAACTTTCATACGTCATGTGCGTGAAGTCCCATATACACATTTCCATGTACAGTGCGTGTGATTTTCAGCAAAATTGATTCAATATCTCACCATTTTCGTGATTCCTAACCCCACCAATTTTTATGCATGTTATGTACTGCATATCAACATTTTCCAGTTGCTTTCAGATGGTTTATCTCACAATGCAATCGTGCGACCACAACTCAAGTTTATCTTCAATTTGGCCTGCAAAACAGTCCTTGTTTGGCAACAAGTACATTCAGTGAACAACAGAACCACGTGACGTTCAAGATAACAAGTTCATGACCCCCCTCCTACACAATATCTAAATAACCGACAAGATGGCGGATGTAAAGACCTGGCGCCAATCCATCTATTCTATACAACTTGTATCCTTTTGAAGGGATTAAAGGCATCATTTCAAAACATGTCTACCAACCATGTTGTTGTCTTTTCATTAAAGGAGAATATTAATGTGTCTTCAATTTTTAGGATACAAGATGTAAACGGTCGCAAAGACTTCCAAGAAATCAACTGCATGGCAATTTCATGGCTGCGAGTGAAAGTTCATGATAGTTTGTACACTTTTTGCATTGTATGCATGAACTGAAGGTTTCGACATGTTCAGCTATTTAATCAAGGTTTGAATCTCTGCCACGGCACCAACGTCCTCAGACAAGACATGCAACTAAATTTGCCACTCTCGACCCAGATGTAGTAAGTAGGTACCAGATTCCTTCAATGCCTGAGCGCCACATCTGCATGGTAGTTCAGGTGAAGCCATGGTAATGATAGTATTCAGTACGTCGTATCTTTTGGAAATGGCGCTTTATAAATCTAACTAATGATATTAAAGCAATAGTGTTAACATGCATTACTCAATAAAGACAATGTGCCCATTAGTGGTCACTGCCCACAACTTAAAAATCATTTTCCCAGTGGGGGTTACCCCCTCCCATATTCGCATACTACACACTCTCACCAGGCATTGGCGTAGCTCCAAGACAATTCTATCTCTAGCTACACCTCGCAATTTTAGACGGTTGAAATTGGGCCAATTGACAGATTGGGAATCAAATGTGATTGGGACCAATTGAAGAAGGGTAATGTATCTGGTCGATGCTCCCACACCTAAATTTATCAACTGGACTCCCCGGAGATAGAAACGGCATTACAGGGGGACAGGTGCGGAGAGTTTCGGTCGGCGGGGAGGAAGTCTGCTTTTAAATCAGTGTAGACTTCTCATTGTTTCCATTAACAGTGCCAAAACCACAAATGCTAACAAAACTTAGGACATGACTGGAACTTCCGATTTGGAACGAGTTTCGAGAAGTTCGAGGGACTGACGGAAAGTTGGAAAGGAATGACTGAGTTTGTCATTGTCCAGCGCTGTTGGCAGCAGGTTTGTCGATTAGCTGACGAGACAGTCATGGCAAAAATTGATTCAAGTGACAATAATGTTTCTTTTATTCTCCTCTTTCTTTTACTGATTTTTTTTTTGTGACAGAAACAGTATCGCCACTTCATTGACTTAAAGGTAAAGACCAGTTTTGGAAACGCCCCTCTCTCAAAAAAATAAAATGGAAGCTCTCATTACCAATCATGTGAAAGAATATGTTTTGACTAATACGTGATGATACAATTTTTCCCGGAAAGTCGGGAAACCGCCTACTAATTGATATATTTGGTAAATTAATATATCTATTGGGACCAAATAGATATCGCGCACGTGGTCGCGTAGTCCCATATACATCTTTCTATGTACAGTGTTTGTAACTTTACCAAGACTGGGCCAAATTTCTTATCATTTTGATGATTCCAGAACCTTGCACTACACACCAATACTTATATGCTAGAGGATCAAAATTTTCTGATCGATTCCACAACGTTTCTTTCACAATGCAATCGCATGACCAGAACTGGTCTTTCTCTTTAAAAGCCTTTTCATGTTCACAACTAATCATTGGCATGATTACTAAGCAAACCTCCACCTTTTGAGAGAGTGAGAGGGAGATAGAGAGAGAGGGGGAGAGATAGTGAGACAGACTTACAGACAGACATAGAGACATACAGACATAGAGTGAGACAGAGGGATGTGTAAGAAAATGAACATTCTCTGAATTGCTATCTACGCTCCTGTACGCGAACCAAGACGATGACGTCAAATAAAATATACAGTTGGGCAATGCCGTCCTATCAATCAAGGAGTTGTGAGTGTCAACAAACACTTACGGATGTGTACCTGTGTACAGATTCAGCGAGGGTTTTATCTACTGTTCATGATATCCACCATCCTCATTTCACTTACTCTCTCCTTTTCTCCTGCTCTCTATCTCTCTATCCACCATCTCTATTTTGTTCTCCCTTCTTACCCTCCTTCCATTCACCTACTCTTTCATTCCATAATAAATTCCCTTTCTTATTTTAATTGTTTACTTCCTTTCCTTTCTCTTACCCCCCCCCTTTCTCTAAGAGCGAATATCGATATTGTAAAAATATAGTACATATATAGTAACGCATCTGCTTTTCAGGATACTCGAATGGCATAATTTGTAATCATCATTAAAACATTATCCACCCCCTCACCCCCGAATATTATAAGAATCTATCATCTTACATTAACAAAAAAAAATGAAATGGATATCTGAACAGACTTCCCCAAAGGACAAATATTATGACATCGTTTTATTTCCTTGTGTGTGCTCATTAGTTCCCAATGCAATGGATATCCTTTCCTCGTTTCCTATACCATGTGCATCTTAATATGTTCACTATATACGTGATTTACATGATCGTGATGATACATCACTGATCACTCCCATGCAATACTACACGGGTAACAGTAATAGGCGTATCTTTCGTCACTTGAAAACCGAGGAACCGTATTGAATCATACTCTAAATTTGTTTGAAAATGTTGAGGAAAAGTACGAGACACCGTTATGAAATAGGATATACACGTACTCAGAGGGGTAGCGTGGGTCAAGTCATGTTGAGAGGTGGGGCGGAGGGTGGGGGGTTCGTATTATTATTACGTCATCAAGCATACCCAGTGAGCGAGAATAAAAAAGGGATACACTACAGATTCTATATTCACAGAAGCTGATTTATCAATCATTATCTTGTCTTCTCTGACTTTCACAATCACCTTTCTTTCCATCTTCAAGTTTGATCTTAAATTGGGGACAACAGCCCCAATGCACCGAAGCTACGCCACAGGGAGGTACGTATAGGTGGTACCTAATAGTGCATATATCCATCACAGGTGATACGACTGCATAACTGGTATTATTATAATTAAATTCAATACCTCTACTCAAGTTAAAATACATAAGGTGATAAGTTGCAAGGAACACTAGATTCAATATCCGCAGTATATTTTATGCTATTGCTCAATTTGCCTATTCGATCCGCTAATAAAAAATAAAAGCTGAACATGTGGCAATATGTATACAGCCTGCAAATGTATTATACGTTTACCATAAATACTGAGCTCAGACATCGAAATTGCCTAAATCTCTCATTTCCGAAACTAATTTATGATCTAATATTGATGATACGATTTCACACGACCCCAATTTAGGGTACAGTGATGACTGATAAGATATTAGAGGAGGGGATAGCGGGAATAGCTCAACTACATGTACATTTCTTTAGATGAGGAATGAATTAAGACAAATGCATATATAGTAAGCACATGAGATGGAAGTGTGGATGCTATTCAACATATTTTATTTGAGGGAAAATATCAGACACTTTGCTTTCCATTTGTGCGTGTCATCCACTGATATATGATTTTGTATGGCAGTTGATCAGTTTGAGGACATACGAGTTCAAAGAGAACTTGGATGTACACGATTTGGCTATTTGTGGGGGTAATTAATCACTAAATCAGATCAATTCAATTAGATACAATAAACTATGAAAACGTATCATAATGTGTTTTTTACTTCTTTGCTCTAAATGTAAAAAATGATGACGAGATCAAATGGGTTGTTCTCGTGGTAATCGAATGATGACGTATAATCGTGTTATTAATTAACAACTTCTGAAATAGAAAATAATAACTTTACACGTTTTTCATATGGACTATTGTTTTATCTAGTTTATTTCATCAAAAATAAATATCAAGGCCAATAAGCAGTAAAAACACAATCTACCTGGATACAAAACAGATTCGTTCATTCTCTACATTATCACCCTACACAATGGGTACACCCATCCCAACATCCATGACATTGTACAGGACCAGGATGTTCCGCAGTCAAGGGTACGTTGGAACTTTGACAGCTAGGGGGGTTAAATTCGACATGTGAAGTAAATAACTCTCGACAAGACAGTGTATAAATAGACGTCTGTCCCAACATCCCTTGGAACGAGGGAGGACCTTCTTAGAGGAAGTCCAGTGCTAGGGAGAACAAAGATGGAGGGTAAACAGGATAAAGGTTAAGAAAGAAAAGAGGATTTTGAGGTGTGATGTAGCATAGGTAAAGAACAAACCAATTAGTTCGGTCCCCTTGCCAGAACATTTAATTTCCGGAGAATAACATGACTGTCAGTCAGGAAGGCTAGACACTCGGTGCTCCATCCAGAATCGAATATAAGCATGACGAGCGTCAACTTCATGGCTATGTTTTTAAAGGTATCTTTAGAAATTTATGGCGGGAAATAGCCACGGTTGATCTTTGGTGACTAGATAGTCAGTGGTTATGAAGATTGTATCTTGCTATTGACGATAAAGGTATATAAATGTATTTCTTAATAGGTAGGTCAGGCAGTTTATTTCGGCGTTGCTCATTTTTATACAAATGAAAAGAAAAGCAACCTTTGGTGGTAACTTTGGTGAAAAAAATCTAATTATCAAATCGTGTTGCTTCATTAATTCCTGGATGTTCTGTTGTGTGCTTCTTGGAATGAAGAAAGCTTTTGGAATAAGACCGAGCAAATATTTAAGAATTATTTGGATTTATTTATAATGCACTTTAAAGATACTATGTCCCTTTTGCAGCCAACATCAAATTCTGTGAGAACTTTGCAGGAATTATGAATATGTCATGTATGTCCTATCTGTGAAATTTAAACGTTAGCAGTGTCCTAATATTCAAATTATGCAAGGAAACCCGTTTACTTGCTAGACTTCACTGTCAGACACTATTGAGTGACTGACTGACTTTTTTCATCTTTGGTAATAACATACATAAAATGAGCTGTAAAGGGTACATGAGCATTTGTCTACATCAATAACCCACTTCTTGTAATGGCCAAAATTAAACTGATTGAATCTTTGCGCAGCATAAAACGTACGACCATTCGGTACAATGGTCTGAAAAATCAGACTATTACTTACTGGCTCTATAGCTCCTAAGTCGATTCGACAACTAATAGTCGTTATTTCCCACTTAAAGACATTTTCAAGCACCCTTTTTTTTAGGGAAGTTCTAAATTAGTATTGTCTTTCAAATGCCGTTGGAATTTAACATTTTCATTTTTTGGGCCTGCAAATGGGACATAGTACCTTTAATGTGTCTTAAGGACTTGGTAATAGTAATGTGAGGACATATGAGTAGCGTTGTACTCTACCATTAAGGTCATCACATCGTTTTGATTCAATCAGAGTTTATGTTTCGCATAGCTCGTGTCAACCTTGACTACGCATCATGGCTTGCGTGTACATACACACTGGCATGGGATAAAAACAAAATGAGAAAAGCTCCTACGTGTACACGAAAAACCTACCTACATAAATGATTGTCCGTGCGATAACATGGTATAATGGTATTACAAGGAATGTACGTGTACACCAAAGACGGTGGCGTAGCATGGGTTCAGCTATGGAGGGGGGGGGGGCGCACTAGTATTATTTGGGAATATTATGGGGAGAAAGGCCATGGTTGATCTTTGGTGACTAGAAGGATATCGATGCAACATGACAAAAAAAAGCTAAATAAAATTTGAAAGCATGAAACAGAAAGTATATTTATCACACACAAAAACTGCCTTTGCCTTTAATATGAGACCATGCATGCATCGAAGGTCAGTACAATTTAATTGTCACGTGTATTAATTATCCTACTGTAGCATTTGGCTTCAACGAGACAATCAATCTCATTTAGACACGATGTGCACATACACCATCGACCATACTCAACGTCCGTTCGGTGCGAGGTGATTCAGGGGGAAGATCCAGAATGTTATCCAAAGGTGGTGGAGGTTACAGTTCCTTTAAAAATACACAAAGTGATGGGTTTCAGGGGTCGGTGCACAGACAGCCCCCCCCCCTCCAATATGCCACTGAGCTGATGGATGTCACGGATATAGGCCTATATGGATCAACGCCTTTGATGGAGTGATGGGTTAACATCTACCACCGATCGCAAGGGAGTGTAGGTACAGCAGGGGCCCTGTATGAGCTAACAAAGTAACAGACACACAAGCTCCTTGGGATTGGGAAAATAAGCAGAGCTAGAATAGAAAGGCAAAAAAGTTTTCATCACGTGTAGTAGTTTCTACTCTGAAACGTTTTATAGAATTCAAAAGTCTCAATTTCAATGACGTATAAACGAATACGCCATTATGTTGTTGAAATTATGATAGTGTTGTTTTATGAGGACTTGGCGATTTTTTGACATGAATTGACGTTTCGAAATTTCTAGAGACTACGAGACATATGTAAAACAGAAAATACATTGAGAAGACCCAAATGACAAAAAGACATGACTATTTCCTAAAGGTCTGCGCTCTTAGTCTAGCCCACCATTCGCCACTTTCCTTTGGGGGGAGCCGCATAAACAAACTGGTCGTGTTGCATTACCGAAAAACCCTTTCCACGCGCCCATTTTTTTAGAGTATCACAAAGTGCTCAAATGTATCTTCCTTAAGGTTTAGGAATACTCTCTAGGGATAACATGACACCATGTCTGTCATATGGGCTGTTTTTAGGATATGTTTCATTCACACCCGGTTCCGACAAGCGGGGAAGTAAAATATAATTGGCACACTCACCACATTTTATCCCAAGGGATATCCTCATGATACATTAAAAGGGGGATGTTATGGTTTTTTAATGGTTTGGAAGTTCGAAACTTTCAGAATTTGATATCATGGTCATTAATAAGATGTTTACTAACTTGCTATGCGAAGGTGTAATAAATAAAATACGTGTTCCCGAATTTTCAACCACGGGGATGATTAGCGTAGCCAGCTGGTAAATGTTGGGGGAGGGGGCAAACGGCAAATGAGTCATTGTGACGATGAATCAAACGGGAATTGTAAATCATAGACATACATCCCTGGGTAGACTTACACCAAGACTATATCGAATTTTCATAATGGGGAGGGGCAGAAAATTTATCCCTGTTCCTCCTGGGTTGGCTGTGGTAATACTGGCATTATGCTTTGGGGAATGTGATGCTCCATTATACATTATCTAACTTACTCATTAATGACCAGAGACATGCCATAGATGTCCCTGTTAAGACTAGGGACTCTACAACATTTCCATATCCATGCATCAAAACCAAGAAGAGTACCCCTCGTGTGTAATACGCACACTTTGAAACAGAAACATTAATGATATATACCCCCCTCATCATTACCAATACCGGTCATACAATAAGTTTCTCTATGTAGATGCTGACGAGTAGCATATGCACACTCGCATTATTGCAAACACTGACCATGTTGAAATGCATCCCGATGTGGCATCTGACTATCAGTGGTGATGTATTACAATCTTATCCGTTACCATATGGTAGGAATGGACTGCATCAACAAAATAGACCTACACAATGCTTCGAGTGATTACTCGCTACAAATGGATTTATGTTTTGCAGAATATAATGTAAAATAAAGAACAAACGGAATTAATGACAAATTCGTTATTTTTGACATGTTAACAGCCCTTAGGAAGTTAGGATTATAGGGTCTAGCTACCTAGACTACATCAACCTTAAACTTATCACTTTGCGATGCAGCCACGTATAAGCTGCCTTTGATAATGGTACGTATTTGACTTCAATTTCTATACGCTTGAGCACGCTAATAACATAAGTATCATGAAAATCGATCCTTTATCGTGGGCTGAATGATGTACCTCACTATTCACGTCCAAACAAGCATTCTTCCTTACATGCTCATCACGTATTTACAATTTGTTGCTACATCACATTTACAAAGCCATGCACGTAATCGCCATTTTGTGTGCCTGCCACCATCTGTGTAAGAGTATTTGCACGAGATTTTCAGGAACATTGCGAATCATCTATCATTTTCAACTCTGTTCTTTAGAATACACTTGTGTCTCTGAAATCTTTTACAATGATATTTACACTTACCCATTAAGTTGGAATAATATTCTTGATAGATAGTGTATATCTTAATTCTCATAACTTTATTGATCAATCATTACTGATCAATCAGGTTCTGATAAGATATTAACTCTTTCCTAACGGGACATTTTGAGCAATGGTGGTTTACACGGTAGACATACTCACATGTCCAAAACCAAACTTTTTGAAGTCAGAAGTGTAAATCGGAGCTGTGACATTACAAGACATTTTATATTAATTCATTCACACACAAAAAAAATGTTTTCTACCTAGCATTTAAATAGAAAGTAAGGTATGCAAAATCCACCAGATAAAAAAAATCACGACATCTACAATAGTGGTGGTATAATGATCATCTAAGCGTAAAACTATTTTTGTAATGTACACGATTATGCAAGCCTTTTTTTGTTGTTGTCGTCTTTGGGTTTTTATCTCGTCTAAACGTATAACGTTTTATTATTAAAGGCAATTATCTTCTTTAGTAGTTGTTAAAACTTGTTCCAAATACTGCTACCTCACCAGTATAAATCCCGAACATAAAAGTATCTCATAACACATCTTTGATCAATGCAGACTCTATAGAATTCACACAATATCACGATTTCAACTGCATTTGTGTCTTCAAGGAGCTAGTATAGACCTCTGAGATTACTCTTTGATGTCTTTAGATTACATTCGATACACTCGGGTGGTGCACAAAAGATTCTATACCTGGGACTACCCAGAATGACCGTAACAGCTGGTGCACTGCCGAACACACGACGCATGGGACAGTTTTACATCATGACTCATGATTTGAAAGCTTTCATGAACAAGGAGATGAGAAGATGATTGAGAAAGAGGAAGGATCTCCCTTTTCGGCATTTTCTAACGGAAAGCCGAAGATTGGTGGGAGGAAACTCTGGTTTTATGCTCTAAAGCCATTGCCTCAACTTCACTGATTGCTTCAGGCGAATGCCCGGCCGGTGTAACTGAAAAATTAATCGTCCTATCCTCGATCGCTGCGGGGAAATCCGTCTCCATAAAAAACAGTCCCTCTTTAGAAATCATACCATAATCACAATTATGCCTTTAAATAAAGACACTTGTATCAGTATTCGTACAGCTTCCCGTAGTTTATAATTTCAATGAACGTACTTGATAGTCGTACGTTCCAATTAATTTCTATTGAATAAAGGTACAAAATTGGTTGTGAAAAAAGACGCAACATGAACTTATCACTGTACATAACTTCCACCCCTGCAATATATGCACGCTGCATGAGGATTTATTCGATTAAAATGTTTGTCCTGTGGGTCATCACCCCCACCCTCCCCCGATCAGAGTTGTTTTCTCCAGCATAAACTGGCGAATTTTTCGGGGGCAGCTCTTGCCCCTCCCCCGCTTTAAAAAAACTCATATCTAGCTAGTATTTATAAGAATAAAAAACTTGGGGGGGCTTGTCAAAGAAATGTGTGGTATCGTGCCCCTCCTTACATGAAATACTTGTTCCGCCCCTATCTATATCAACCATCTTCCAAGGAATGCAATTGATGAAGCAACAATAACGACTTGGAGGACATATCTTTGTTCCAGGGGAGCAGCTATTGCGGTAATGAGGACAGTGGGGATGACTCAGCCTAGATGATACGATATTGACGACAAGGGGGGAGAATGGATGATTAGAGGGGTACACACTCACACACCAATCCAGATTAAACATTAGATAGCACTGGTGTCTTCCGCATGACGAGTGAGCAATGTAAGAATGCCAATTACAATCTGGACAGCACTGCACGATGAGTAACACGTGGGACTGTACTCTTTTCTTCTAAAGAAGAAATGCAACGATCTGACAGTTCTTGGCTTTAATCAATTTTCACGTACAAGATTGCATTTGACAGAAACTGGTTTACATGTATGCTATATGCTATGTGATGTTTAGACCAGCCAAATGTATTTTTATAGCATATCCGTTTTACAAATACAGTTTAATCTCAACAATTAATTATAATTTATTATTTTCTTGGGGAGTGGGGGGGGGGTGTACAAAATTATAATTTAATCTTTATTCAATTCACCCCTGGTGTGACAAACACACGAAGTCACACAACCAATGTTTCTACTTTCCAGTGCAACAAGCTTAACCCAAGCAATCGACGAAACAGCTAAATTTATAAAGAAAGTTTTGAATTTACATTGACTGTGTTACAAAAAAAAGGGTTAAATGATTTAATCTTCCTAAGTTAACATAAAGTCTAAGAATGATAGTCCGTCAACCAAGGAAATACTGAATATATTGTACTGAGAAAAACTATATTTGACATATTTATTTTCTGCACATTTCACCACATCATCTGTAACTTGATGTCACAAAATCAAGCATGACAAAGAAAGCCATTTTGTGACAAATGTGAGGGGTTTTTCAGACATCATTACTCTGCACATTTAGTCCTACACAGAGATTTCCTTGGGAAACGTTGTGGGAAGAAAGAGTAATCATATACTAAGATTCGGCAATGAGACATTTAAGTCTTCCAAATAGGATTTGAAATCAATGCCACATCCTTGAATAAGAATCATACCCCACAAGCAGCGATGTAATTGTATCAGTAATTGGTTTAAAATAAATAGATGTCCTTTAAATAAAAAGGAATCAACTTTTAACCTTGTTAATGTCAAAAAGCACTCCCATGAATTTCTTTATATCCCAAATAAAAAATACGTCGGGCTTTTTTTTCGACTGTGAATTTGTTATACACTAAAATAATACTAGCCAATTTAGAAGACACACATGGTTAGAACGCAAAGACTTTCGAAAAATCAACCTAAGGCAATCTCCATAGCCTTATGCTGCACCTATTGAAATATGCAAATATTGCAATGACGTATTGCGTCATCCGAACACGATGTCTATGGGATATATGGTAATGAAATTGTCCTTGAATTTATTTCTCGAAAGTCCTTACGATCGAGTTATGTGCAAATAATTGTCTGTCTCAAGATACATACGTTGGTTTGCGTGTGAAGAAAATTATAAAACAAAAAAAGTGGCTGACATAAAGATGAAACACTCGGCACGGGGGCAATTGAGGTTATAATAAAAGTCGCAGACGACAGCGAGTGTTAAATAATTCATGCAATAGTCTCCTCGGGTTTATATAGTTCGCCTTGCATACATGTTGAAAATGCATAAATCCATGATTAGTCATTTTTCAGCATGCAAATTTTAGTCTGGAAAACCCCCCATGTCTGACTAAGTCATTAATCATTAATGAGTTCACCCCATATGGTCTCTACATCAATCTAATAAGTGTGAACCCTAGCCAGACAGCGAGAGAGGATTTCTGAATATTATCACGGGCCTTTAATTTCTTGTTTATACGTAAACCTACAGTACATGTAGCGGATGTCTCAACTGGATATAATAGGCCTATGCCTAATATTTCCCAATGCTGATTTTGAAATTCCTTTTTAAAATCAAGCATACTTGTATCTTTTTAGTAATATTATTATCAAGAACATCCTTATGGTTGTGCATGTAAAGTTTTATTGGATACCTCAAGGTACTCTCGGCATTTACTCCAGCAACACCGGGCCAGAGACAGAGTCAGAGACAGAGGGGGGTGAAATTCGGGATTCGGTTAAAATTGTGGGTAAGGGTTACGTAAAACTTTCATTGGACCCAGTAATAAAATTAGGTAAGGTTTGAGAAGCGTTATAAATTGTCAACGAAGCATGACTATGTGTCGGACAATTACAAAAGTGATAATTTTAGAATGAAATAGCAAAAAATCTGGACAGCTGACTTGATTATTCGTTTTCTGAATTCATGCGAAAAGCACAATTTATGATTGTCCACTTCCAATCCCTTAATCACAGAAACCAGTGAGACTACTATAAGCTTTCAATTTCGGTCACATTCATGTCGCATTCATTACCGATTAAGAAGTTCGTAATTCCGATTTAATTTTCGTATTCCAGTTCATAATCCACACCCTTTGGAAAAGAAATCCTTGGATGAAGCAAAAACACAAGGCCCAGCTAGGCACGACCCATAATTCGGTTAATCACTTCTAATATTTGCTGAAACGCCAGGCGAGTGCTCTACAAATTGAATTACGCTCAGCAAGGCTGTGCCGATACATAAAGGCGAGGCGCTTGCGTCACCCTTTGCTTGCAGACATCCTATTTTGTTAACAATTTCCTGAATTTTATGCAGTTTATGTGATTTTTGTCATAAAAAACTCACTCTAATGCACACAGGCAAGCCTAAGAAATAAATTCCATCGTTAAAGATATATTATGACCATTTTTCGTTTGACTGATAATAATTTTTAGTTTTATATATCATTTGATACGTATACATGAACGTGAACCTGCTAAAATAAAATTATAAATAAAAATGATTCCCTTGTATAAATTCATTTCACTTATTATACTTAAATAAAGCATGGGACAAACATATTGCACTTGCCCGGGAGCCAAACAAAATCATATCTATCTTGCTAATTCGAAGACTTTGTGCATTAATTTGAACCCTTTTCAATTATAGCCTTTTGTGGAGAATAAATTGGAATATTAGTAAAATATTCATATTTAAAATAATATAATCCACTTCTCCTCTCATATAGGATTTGACCTGTCCAGATATTTGCGGCAATTGTTTTTATACCTTGAGAATGTGCCTCATCGTAATTCCACAACATTGAAACTTAAACTTCACGATGCAACTGAAATCCATTTCTGAATTCAAAAAGATCATCGTATTGTGTCGTTAATGTTTAGTATTCTGTGGTTCAAGTTCTGAAATTCCGTCCTTGATAAAAAAAATTATATAAAAAAACATTCAAGGTTTCAGACTTCTAAAACCATTCAGGTATGTCATATGATTTTGGGATAAGGACTTTGGTGACACATTATTCTGGTGTTGTTGGGACGATAGTGCACTTTGTGTTCCCCAAAGCATGCATAATTGATGTACACATTCATGCATGATGTCTGGGAGTATTGATGGGATGAACGCCATTTCGGTTCAATCGTTGTCTATGGAGGTGTCAACGGAAGGAACATTGTAACAATGTGACAAATGGGTCATTGTTTTATGTGGGGGCGCATGAGGATTGAAAAAATGAATGAATGGATTATCAAATGTTTCCCATCATCAAATACCCTAGGTATACATGTATCCGAGATTACTTAAGGCCAAATAACAAAAATGAAGTGTTTCTCGTCCCCGCCCGCATCCTTTTTTTTTTAATTTTTACTATTTACCATCAGAGAAAAAAATCCCCCAAAAGTCTGTGATATACATTTTGTTTAAATAGCTTCTAAAGTGATGCAAATCATTTGTTTTGTCATACATTGCATCAATATACTCACATAGCACAATATCTGTGAATAAATAGGCTTGGCCAGCTATAATTAGCATGGCAGCCATTTTGAAAAAAAAAGCAAAATAGTAAATAGTAATGCCCTGCCTCCTCCTTTATTCTATAAAGTCCGGACGAGAAACACGTTATCTTTGTTATTTGGCCTAACACATTTGGTGGCTAAAACGAAGGAAAAACGAGTGAAAGAATGAACAGACAAATTGTTTTCCCACTTCAAATATCAATACATGTACTCAAGATAACTATAATATTCCAGGCCAACCAAAATCAGAAAGTATTAGAAACAGAGCTTGTACCAGAGATCGGTTTCATGATTTTGGAAATACACACAAGGTGCTATTGGGTTATCAATACGAATGAGAAATTTCATACGATTCACAACTTGTCAGTCAATAGTGAAGATAGCTCTATTTTGCATAATCATTTAGGCCTAATTCAACTTCAGCTTCCTTAAATAATCAGCATGATCGTGATAATCGGAAGTAATTTAAGGTAAATATATCACACGTGTCTGACCTGTAGAACACCTTTTGTCAATCAATGAAAAATAAAAAAGTTAACAGAATGACAAGTAAATAGAATTCGGTCGACATGAACTGCAGTGCCTCCTAATACATCTTGAGGTCGGGATAAGGGCAAGCGACTTCATACTCTTCGTTTATTTCCAGCTTAGCCTTTTGACATTTAAAACACCCCGAGATCAAGTTCCCCTTCTTCTCTTCACCTCGTTCTTTCTATACAAGAGCCGTATGGAAGGAGGTCTTAAGGTTTTGGACATGGCTGGTTCATAATCCATTTTGAATGGAGATGTTGGTCACACAGTACTGCATGAAGCAATACACGCATGAACTTACTATTGACGTTTCCATCATGCACAAACCCGGTTCACCATACAGCTACAGTATAGTAATGACAAAACAATTAAAGAATAGGTACGGGTGAATATTATATTTGACATAGGTCAATTTCATGATGGCTGCATAATTACTTCATATTTGAAGGCAGTTACAACTAAGGTGTTTGGTCTTTTTATCTGCCATTTACCAACTACCATGAAATTCTAAACTTATTTAAAAATTGAAAGTATTGTTGCCCTTTAAATTTCCTCAGATCTATACTTTTGCTATCAAACTGATAAAACCATCAGAGAAACTAAAAATCGTTGATGTGTTCGGTAACATATGGGGCATAGTACCTTGGACTGGCCCTTTAATAATTAGACATGTTAAAGCTATGACTTACGAGTCGTAAATAACGACTGACTTTAGTTGTAGTCGTATTAAATTTGAATGTTTCAATGACGACATGAATAATTTTGCTCAATGATAAGAAGAACGTTGTAAATGATTATCGCCCACACTTAACAAATTCATTAAAATTTCATGATCATTAATGACGTTCCATAAATGGTGATTTATAACTTCATTTCGACAACTCCCTGTTTCGTATACTATTTATCTGAGAGTCGCCCATGTGGAATCGATACATGTTAACAAATAAAAATCAATTTCAACATATACAATTCCTAACGCTATTCTTTCGATTAACGGTACTGCACAGGAAGGGCGGGGTACTTGGGGGCGGGAGGGGGCTCACCATAACTATACATTAGCTACATTTAATGAGTTTGACAAATCAAATATAAAATTCATGGGCCTAGCTATTATTATGTATAGAACCCAAAACCTCAAAAAGCAACAGGCTTTGGGGTAATTATGTACAATCCAACATAAACCTCACCTAATTAGTTTATACATCCAAAACGACAACATTCATTCTATACCAACATTCGACGTAACAATGGAACTTAATTAGCAGCGCGCTACGGGTTGCCTTAATTAACAAAATGGATGAGGTATTAAGAATGCATAATATTAATCCCGCTGACAAGTCTCGCTGCATGTATTATGGATTAATCTATTCTAAACCATTACAAAACAGCAGTAGTTTGGGAGTTTTAATCCCATTAATTTGAATTACATTTGTATAATTGAATCTCTGGATCAAGTCTTAGCATAAGTACGTGACTTCCAATGAATTGCGAAGTTGTGTCAGTCTTTAACTTCTGTAATTCATGATTATCATGCACCAAAGAGTGATTACAATTTTAAATTATGCGAAATAAAGAAACAGTGACATGGCACAGAGTACATAGTACAAAAGGGCGCCACATACCAATATATTTTTCAAGTATGAATGTATTAAAATGAGATTATCATACTTTTTCTTTTTGATTGTCGTAATGAAATGCAAACATTCTAGGATAGTACTTGGCGCGTCATTGTACAGGAGATATTAATTCATGCAGTCTTACGGGACTACAAAAAGTATTGTGCATCAAGTATCCCCCCAAAAAAAAAGGAGAGAGAAAGAGAGAGAGAAAACTTGTCTTCAATCAACAACAGAATGCTGTGTAGTTTGTAAATGTTTAATCACCTGTATTCAGGTGTAGAGGCGTGAAGCGGATTACAAATCACTACAAAATGCTGGACCAAATCGAGAGAAAGAAAGTGATGTTTGTCGGTAATACTTAATGTATATACCTCTCTCTCTCTTCAACTTCAGGCTATTTTCATCGCCCATTTTCAACTATAAATAAATAAAACCTGACATTGTTTGTCGAGTGAATTGACGTCATCAGGTGTACGAATGTTTAGGAAAATAAAAAGAACTAGTAGTGTTCTGTCGTCCTGGGTTTAAAATCACCCGAGTAATGACCCCCACGAATCGAGGGCGCTTCCCTAGGGTGAAATGGGGGCATACCCCCTTTGAAATTAGCTATGACATGGTGAAAATGTTATTTACGTGCTTGCACGTGAACTCATTTGACAATACATGGGGGACATGATTGCGAAAACTGAGTAATGATCAATGCAAAAGTGTGAGAATTACAACGGGAAATTTCAAATGAAAAATACATTTCAAACAGAAGTATGCGTACTCGAAGAAATACTAAATAATAAAATGTGCCAAACATGGAATCCGGTCACCTTCGACAGTTTCAAGCTCCAAATGGTAGTATTGTGTTCATATAATTTTATGCTGATCCTTCCGTATCAACAATAATAACTAAGTTGATCACAGACATGCCCAATTTCGGTTTCGAAATAAAATTATGGCAATCCAATCTTAACTTATTTATTAACCAGAATTAATCTCAAGGAATTATTTTAAATGTTGCCCGTTTCAAATTTGGTAAGGCACGCCCCTCCCTCTCCTGCCTCTCTCGCCCAATTCAAAGGCGGATCCAGGGGACACAATGGCCGCCCTTCCCTTGAAAGAAAAGCCAATTTTAGGGCCAAGCATAATTTTCGAGGGGAGTCCTCATTTAGGGTCCTGGGAAGGCCTACGAAATCATGTTCCAGGGGAAAATTAATGATGTAGGGAAAAATCACCCCCACCAACAATCCCGCATCTGGCCCTGGCCCCACCCCTTTCAATTCTCACGAGACAACATATCCTTTACATACAGGCCAGGGCCCATGGGATACACCAATCGAAATGAAACATGTGTTATCTCACGTCGAGAGAGTCTATATGTAGTCCCATCTATTGTCGTTTGGTGTATGTTTGTCAAACAGCCTGGTAATCGAAATTTAACACAATGTGAGGCCCGCACTCCAAAAGCCGAGAATAGAGCGAGGCATGCTGGTCGCTAAATTAGTTTATCTTTTTAAAAATAATGTTCGGATGACAGGGGGAATGTCATTATGATCAGGTCTTTATCTCATTCAGGGAACATCACACCACGGTAACTGTCTGGTTGTCAAAATTCATTTCAGGATTTAATAAGACAACCACCATTTATTCATTTTCTTCTCGAGGACACTGCAATAAATAAGTGATAAAAACAAGTTTTCAACAATGCTGCCATCATGACTCGCACAATATAAAATGAAGTTCACAGCACATGTGTGAACGTTTCCATAACTTATGGAGATGAAATCGCCTCAATGCGTTATGAATGTAAATTACTGTTATTCTACGATCTACACGACCTCCAGTCATGCTAGATAAAATATACCTCCTGAGATGAATATTCATGAAAATCCTTTGCCTTAACAAAACATTTTCTGAACACGTAGTAGCGTAATCAAGAACATGTCGATTATTATACAGTATTTTATATTTTCAGAGCTGAACACTTTCAGAAGCTTTAATGTCATGTCCAGTATTTTTAGGTATACCCTTCAAGCGTGAAATGAACATCCAGAAATTATGTTTAACCCCTTGTATCCACACTAAACAGGGGATATATTGACTTAGCACACACGAGTTCTTGCCTCTGGGACTGAGAGCGTTAATGCTGCCTCAACACATAGGTGGCTAAATCATGGCGCACTGTGCACCTACGACAATTATTATTATACTATAATCTTGCACAATAATGAAATTATTATCTGCTCTAATGAGTACAAAGGTCAAGTATAGTTGAATATATTAATAACAGATTCCAATAATCTATGCCCTGAAAAGGAACTAGTCGTACAAATATTGTTAAAGACTTGAAGTCATGCTTGCGTTCGTACAACGCAAAGATTTCAAAGGACTTTGAAATTCATGTACACCAGACATTGTGGTAGTGTAAACACCAAAGCATTCGCTTATGAATACAAGGGTGTGAGTCATCCTTTTGAACAACGGTGGCAAATACAATGTAAGAGGATTTATGATTACGATGAATATGAATCAAGTTCGCTCAATGATTTGAGGTCGATTAGTTCACTATACTTCTGTTTAAAGGACTCATCAGGTTATGATCATTAGACATATTTTAATTCTTGCCATTCTAAACCAACATGACTTGCAAGGTGATACTTCACCTAACTTTATTTACAATTATCATCATTGTATGACAGCATTATAAGCTTACACTAGATTTGTTTATGTAAATTGTTTAATGTAAATTCATATTTATGTTGAGTCTCGATCGTCCATAACAGTACTATAATTATTTTCTTTGTTCACGTAAAATATGCAATGTATCACTACTGATAGATACATGTATAGTGATCTGGTCATAATATGCCTGCAAAATATTGTACTTAATCATTATTTTATCGAGTATGCCATACCAAGTAGTAAGTACCATATCAATCCTTCACACACAAGATTTTCAATTAATAATTCAAATAAATAAAGTAATCACTGATTTAGTCTTACATTCGTTGTACCCATCAAGGAGGCGTTCAACTATGAGGGGTATGTCAATATGCACTGATGACTCTGAATCGACACAAACCTCGGTGAAAATATGTGCAAACATGAGTTCTGATTCGGGACAATACGCTGCAGAATGGAGGTAAATAGAAGTCTGTTCTAAAAGTAGAAACCGGAAGAGGTGTGAAGTTGTACTTCATACTAAGTAATGTAATTCCATATTGTGTGATTACGGATTATTCGTATTGTGTATAGATTACAAACAAATCTTTGCCTCTAACTGTAATTGCTGATTATCAAATCCTAGTTTCATTTCTAGTCAATATTGTATAACAACATTATTTAATCATACATTTTAATATAAATGTACACAATGTAGTTTTATACTATTGTTGATCTGTGCTTTAAAATTGGATACTTGTTTTGAAGGTCCTCTCCTCTAATTGAATTCTGGCAATACATGTACAATAATATTGCAATAATATAATATGAGTGTTTCACTTGCAATTATTATTAACTTGATAGTGATTTCCATGGGTTTCAGATATTTACTCTAATTTTTTTTTACATGACTCATATTGTTTACTGTACGATATATATACTCTATTGCAAACTCCTCAATTGAACGGTGAAAGTGTTTGGTGACTGTCAAATGCTTATCATGCTTATAGCTAATATACGGATAAATAAGGCACACCTATTCGACTTGCATTTTAACTGATCCCTATTAAATGCCTCGTAGAAGGTCAGACTCTAAAGTTAATACCTACACAAGTACAAAGATTGTCAATGTCAAGATTAATTCTTGCTTAGTCACACACACAGCAGACACGAACACACACGCACATGCCTACGACACACACATTAAACGCGCACACATTCATGGTAGGATACCATATCTCAGGCGTATCTCCAGACGCAAGCTAATTAATAGGAGAGCCTGAGAGAGGAGTCCAATCTCCCAATCGATCAGAATTAAATCGTGCACTTCAATGAGTACGGGCCAGCCCTTTGCGATTATTCACACATACATGCTATGCACCGCATTATGTTCAGCCTTGTTCATCTCCCCGATATACAGAGCTTGCGTTCTAGACGCGTGCTTATTACTATTAGAAGACATGTCATCAACAAAATACTTGAAGTTGATCCTAACCCACAAATATATATTTATACAACTGTAAAATTTACTAGATTTTCATTTCACTTATCCATCTACTTATCCATCATTTTTTTAATCCAACCATTCATTCATTCATTTACTATTTATCAATTATTTGTAGATTCATAATATTCATTTCTATAGTTATAATCATTCAAAGTAGCATTGTCGATTACAAACCAGCTTTAGGTCTATATTGGACGACTGGCTATATTTGAATCATGAAATAAGAAAATGGTAGTTATTGAAGGAGGGACTGAGAAAAAAAAACATGTCGAGGAGACAAGCTAATAACAAAATAAAAATACCCATTTCAAAACAAAAACCTAGCTTTGGGCAACACAATAGAAGTAAATAACGCCGGTGTATTGTGTTACCAGCTGCCGCGATTTCATTACGGACTGACAGCTATCATCGTTATTAACCTACGTCTGAAAATCAGAAGGTCGTTATTTCAATGTAGGCAACTGTACACTCACACATACAGCCTTCTGCACCCTTAGTTTCAACAAGATGAAAACAGTATTGGCCTGTGATATTACAAATATTAAATGACAAAGAAACATTTAGAAGTAATGGAGAGCTTTGGCTTATCAACTGCTTTTTCAAAGTCACTGAAAGTCTTTGTGAATTGCGTATCATGTAGTGAATATCATGCATTATCTAATGCAAAAGCCTGATGCAAAACGACATACACTAGAAAAGACAAACACCGATAAACACACATGGGACTATGATTATTGTATTACATCGAAAAGGACAACACTATTAAACACATATGGGACTAGAGTGATAAAATCTTTTTCTGGCATATGAACTAATTAAACAATCTCTTCCATAGCCATTTGGCACTTTCCTTCATTTGTAGTTTTAAATATTTACCACAATTTTATTGGATTCTGGGAGAATTCTGAATTACCAGCCCTGATTAATCCCTTTAATGGTGGGTGTTCGGCAGTCTTCACCTGTATACATCTTGTATATTGCCCCTAAGGCAAGTTAATATCTCCATGTCATTATATGGCGTCTCGCTCACCAGGCCTTACAGATGCCTATGTTTATAATACACTGCCTTGGAGCTGTACGTGATATCTACAAAACTCCATGGCAGTCAGGGGTAGTAGTAACGTGGAGTTATATGCATGATATGGCTCACCATTGAGTTACTATTGAACTCTATAGACGCACTCTAAATACACCGTTCCCGACTGTACATCTGCATATGTGTGTGTGCGTACGTGTGCGCGTGTGGGCGTGTGTGTGTGAATACACCACCCCTCAAAATATCTAATAATGTTCAAAATCTGTGAGGATTTCTTTATTAATTGGGACTCTGGATGTGTTGGAGTAACGAAAAGAATAATTGTTTTATATACCCAAATTTTTCATTTGGTCGTAAAAGAGTATTACTCAGCATTGTCGGGGGCCTGGGGATGGGATGAAGAATCCATAGAAATCGTTATTGATTAATATATATATATATATACAGTAGTAAATAAGGATATAACATATTTCTTTGCAATGACAACATTGGAGATAACCAAGAAGACGTAGAAAGCAATGGAAATCATGAGGCAAATTTTCCTTTGAGCAAACTAAACGAAGACCGTTTTGCTTGAAACGATTTAAAAAAAGATTGGTCAGTATGCTGTATGCAGTGATGTATCATTCAAATTTTGACTCGGGAATGTTGAACAGCGCCTTCGAAATGTTTACTCTGTGAATCTCCTACGTTTTCCACAGGTAATGTCGTGGTCAGAAAGAAATTAATATATTCGTTACTATGGACACCATGACATACAATGGCAGCTAGCAATATGCTAATAAGCTTTGACAACTAAATCTTGTATGCAGACGTGATATATTGCCCATGTTTGCACTTCATTTCTCTCTAGATTCACAATACCGTCAGAATACAGGATTGAAAATGGAAGCGGACAAAGGAAAACAAAAATTATATCGGACCGGTAAAACATAATTTGCCGTTTCCTTCTGTTCGAACATGTTCAGTACTTGTTTTGCAATACATGGTTTTACAACACATCATTCACGCTAGCACACGATTCAATATAATCAGGGTCTATGAGGGAAAGTGTGTGCTCATGGAGTATGAGTTTTCCACTGCCAAAGCGATTATATGGGAATAACACTTTCTTTTTCTATTCATACTTTTTTCCCCAATTCATATCGGAAATCAAAGTTTAAAAATCCGTTGTTGCATAGCCAGTCTATTTCATTCTGTTGAGTCTTGCAGGCAATAGTATTTCTTTTAGAGTACAATTGAGTATGACAATACGCAGCCATACCTGAAATCTTGAAGAAAAAAATTGCAATTTAAATCTTGGAAAAGAAAATATTCAGTAATTTGAACTTTTACATGGGCATGTAGATTATTTACAATTTGGTGAGTTGTTCCTTAAAAAATTGACACAATTTGCATAGACTTCATGTGAAATAGAACGAAGTGTCATTGAATTAATATATATCATTTCACTATCTTTTCTAAACGAAATAATATAACACTTTTATTTTGACACTGATTTGTTTTATTTATATAGAGCGAATACACCTTACTGAGTCGATGTTTTGACGCGTGTAACGTAACTAACCTGTACCCTACATTTATCATGTCCATTTCAAATTATGTCTAAGCGATAATTCATCTGGGTAATAGCCAAATAATAATCTTGGACACGAGCGGAGGATAAATATAGAGAGGCACAAGCGCTTCCCCAGACAAAGGTAATGTCATTTCGCGACTATTAGCAGGAGCAGTGTTTCAGGCAGCTGCATCAATGCCATGTCAGTGTGTCAGCTTGTCATAATGAACTGATTTTGTTTGATTATGATAATAAAAGCGTGTTCTTTTCGACACATCTATTATGCCCTGAATAGTTCAATCAAATCGGGAGCAATGAACAGATCGCATGCAGGAAGGATGGTATAGGAATATATTTGTTCTTAACTGGCAATATTAATTGCCTGGCGATGGTTCATTAATTCTGCGTGTATGAGTTGAAGTTATGAATCAAGGTATTTGAGTGAAAATAATTTGAGAGATTTATGGATGAATTCTATATATGGTTCTGACATTTATGAATGTACAAATCTCTCGTACAACATCATTATGGATTTTGTTTCCAATTTAAAGGGATTGGGTAACCTTGTCTCAGATTCTGAAACAAAATCCTCGATTTAGCTCATGCTGCCATGATAATCATAAACCTTTAGGTCAGTCAGGAACCGCATGACTTTTACAAGCCGATCGCCTGTCTGATTATCAAGATATTTATGATTGGAAATCGAAATCAAATTTTGCGTTTTCCTAACGGTTTTCATAACACTACAGTCTATAGAGGAAAATGAGTATGGTAAAACCGGTCACCGGATTTTTACTTTTTGAGGCACTTCATGATCATTTTGAAGCGCAATTTTGTTAGGGCTTCAATATTACACCATATCACATACACTGATAACACATAGGGCCATGCATCTCGGATTTAACATTGTTAAACGATGCCTTTAAAGAACATTGGATATTTTCAAATCCTGACTTTCTTTTTCTTATTTTAACTGTAAGTTTCAAGCAGATATACTCTGTAGTCTTCTTTCATTGTTCACTGGAAATCCATGTTTAGATCAAAATTAAAGAGTATGTATTTGGCATATACTATTTCTATTACAATACATTAAGCTAACCTTACATGCACTTGAAGTATTTAATGACTAACGGTGTTCTGTTCTTATTACAAGAGGTTAGTTTGTGGTATAGGGTCCATGGTTTGATAATCTCGCGCTGTCATTAAGGTCTTTCAAGTCATTCTTCTCTCAATATAGTCTTGGATTTCCTGAATGTATTCATGCAGGAAAGCACAAATCAAATCGCAATATGATATGACCCGGGTCCCAGCAGGCAGTCAGGTATCTATACGTTGAGGTCAGTTTGAGAAGTGCGGAATACATCCTTTCCTTATTGACACCCCATAATCAAAATAATTCAATCAATTAGACAAGTGGGGTCGTCGCAATTACATGCTCTGAATAGAAGTATTCTAAGGTCACAGACCCCCTACATAGGATGTGCTACAGCTACATAGGATGTTCTATACTACCATCACAACATCATAGGCCCCATGCTTTTATATGGGGGTAATTTCGAGTTCTTGAATACCCTTTTGTAAAGAGCGTATTTGCATTGCCTTTTAAAAACCACACGGTATGTCGTAGTTGGGACTCACTTTCACATTAACAATACCCCTAAACTCCTTAGGTGAAGTTCTAAATTCAAAATAATAAGTACTTCTGAATAAGTTGTACATCCAATTCAAACCTCTGTATTGAATTACCTCTCTATACCTATATCAATTATAGAATACAGCCTTTAATACTGGTCATTTAATCACTTTAATGACAAATACATACCTTTTTCAATGGAATTTTTCAAGAATTTTTTTAAATCGTCAAGTAATGAATTTAGCTCCAAACCTCTAGCTACATATAATTTATATAATCTTAAAGCACATTAATAGGCCTAGTTTTTTCTAATTTTATTTTCTTTTTCATTTTCTCTGTAAATTCAAATTATAACCTAGTTTAAAATACAGACTCCTGTATACTTCCAAAGACAGTCGATATGATTTTTTGTTAGTTATATCTTACTTAAGGTCTGTGTGAAAAGCCTAATGATATGAGATGACATTCGAGAAGGAACAGATAGTGGATACATTTCAAAGGGCGCGTCACTGCCGCCGCCCATGACTTATGCTAGCTAGCAATGATTAATACACCGCAAAGATGATACTCCCTTAACCAGATAACGAACCCTTCAAAATCCCTCCCAAATTAACCATGCTGCGTGCCTGATATATTACTGCTGCTACACAGATGTTCAAGTGTACTATAATACAAAAGATGGAAACAATAATAAGTACATGTGCATATTCATATCACAAAATTATCATACCGATTGTTTCCATTACTTAATGTCGGAAATATATTGGCATTCTGTTAAATAGATATTCCAATGTTACCTTTAAAGTACATAGATAAATGTAAATGTCAATTTTAAAGTGTACTGTCCTGGCTAACATATTATTTGATGAGTCGTCTCTATATTTTGTGTTTAATTGTCATTATAAACAACTCAGTGGGCATATTGTACAGATGGCAATGTCGAAATTATAATGATGTAGAATAATGAGGCGTATACGTCATACAGTTGGACTCCGTTACAATGGGGAACGCATTGCATACATGTACGTTTACTGTTCAGATGCCTTAACCAGTGTAATATTAGATGTATCCATAAAACCCATCATCCCAAGAATAAATCGCATAAAACATGAAGTAATGTGGACAATTTATTCCACATGTCATTACTAACGAGTCGTATGGATTTTCTCATGCTAATGAGCATACAAACTACCGCTTTTTTTAAATAATAAATTGACTGAGTGACGTCCCTCTTTCCTGTAATTACTGTATGAGCATGGTCGACCACGTAATATGCGACATCAACAAGAAATGCATATTTCAATGGGAGATTGAGTGGGATCTTATTGACCATCATTGCTGTTTCTTTGTTGCATTCGAATGCAAATTGACCACGGCGAATATTTAATGAAGGCCGCCAAGGCGCAATAGCATGCATGCACATCAAAATGAGGATCCATTGCTTTGTTTGACGGGGATGGCTTCTAGCCTCGCATCAGGCTTTGTGACGTCTTAATCCATAATTTCATTAAACTACAGAATATTTTGTGTTATAATTATGGGAATGGGACTAGAATATATTAAAGTGTGAAATGTTGATGAGCCTAAATATGCAATATCAGCAAAATATAGACTCGACCTCGGCAATGCAGAAGAAAACATAAAATCAAAATGTCTGAAGGAAGGCTAAAATGAGGGTCTACTCCGCTTTTCTTCCATCCTGGCGATGACGTCATCTTGGTCAGAAAATATGACTGAAAAACACCGCCTTTAATGATCCAATGCCTGACTTAGCATTATGGTAGATTTGCGTGGTAACGTATGGTGGCACGCCGTTGACCTCTTCCTAAAGGGCAAGCTCAGTAGAGTGTAGACATTTTTGTTTACAAGTCTCTTTTTTACCCCTTTTCAGCCTAAATCTGTTAAAAATCTGGCGTTCATTAGATGAGGTTCATTTGAAATAAGCTCTCTTGCTTGTGATGACTTTTCGTGAGGAATGTACGGCCATTGGATGTTGTGCAATCAAATTACTAATAAGCGTGGATGGAAAAGTGATTAAGAAATGATCTACCGTGATCGCTTTTCTGATCACTCACAAACTTGTGCTAATGTGCCCGGAGTCAAGAGATACACAGTCTGAAGACTATCCACAGAAATACATCTAAATCCAAACACATAATGTGAAAGGAGGAACTTACTATGAACATGATAAACAAAGGCCAACCATTCTAAATGTGTATAGTTGATATACTTTTCTTCCTTGTCGCTTGGAAAAATTAGAATACTTTCCAAAATAAAACCAGTCAGAATCGTTATGAAATTGAGAAATACAAAAACATAATGATAATGGTCTATGTCTATAAAAAGAAATTGGTAATATTGCAAAATAGAGTGTCAAATAATGGATGTATGTTTTGATATAGAGACATAATATGGACTTGCTGCTAGCGTGTGCCAGGCTATTAATCATTTTCACCTGCAAAACTATGCATGATCAAAGTTGCTAATTTCCATGACGTGACTATTTTGGGGTTTATGCTGTTATTTGTCATCAAACTGGGCACCAGGGCCAATTTTCCTCTCCTAACAAATGTAATCATGAACATGCTGGTACGACCAGATAAAACCCACTATATCTTCTGATCAGTTATAGTTAAAGTGCGACAAATGCCCTGTAGTGATTTTGTGATAATTACAAAACACAAATATGAATGTATATTGATAATGTCTGTTCATATTCTATGAATTCACGAAATCAGTGCGTACCAATAACAAAACTATGGTATAGAGGGGAAACAGTTCTCTCGAATTGTAATTGGAATAAGTCCTGTTCTGTATCAATAGAAGTATTCTTGTGTGTAATTGTAGGTGTGAAACTGCTTTTATACATGGGAGTTTGGAGTCTCTTTGCAGAACCACCAAGAGTCCAAATGAGTAAAAAAATACATAATCTTGAGTAGATGGGACATGGGAATTGGACAACACAATAGACAGTCTTTTGTGATCAATGTGATGGAAGCGTGACATTCAATGTAAACACATTACTCATCAAAACTTCGATGAGGATTAAAATAAAGTTCAGTTGACCTCTGACCTTGTCAGTCATACGACCTGTATGCTAGAGCAGCCCTTTCTGAAAACACTCCCTATTAACTGTCAATTTTTAACATGAATGCATTTCATAACGCTTGTATACACATGTAGATTACCATACGAATCACTTGTACAGCATATTCGTGCATGATAACTGATGGACAGGCTGTTTTCATAATAAACATGGAAGTATGATTCATTTCAATGTATTGATTGACATATTTGCCCTGTATATTCCTATCGCAAAAACAAACAAAAAACGTATGATGAGTATGTTGGTACACACTGCACAACTGTGGTGTGGTATTTTGTCAAACGTATCGATTATGGTAATTGCAATCCAGAATGTGTGAAAGAGAGAACGACCATTATGCTATACATAAACGCACTATAATGATTAGTCAATGAATGGTATAGGAAGTTGATTGGTAGAACTTACCTCTAGGCGTGTCTTTTCCAGTTCACGTTTAAATTCCTTTCGTGTCGCCTCCGAGTCGACGAGTTTCTTTCTCAGGAGCTGGTTCTCCTCCTCAGTCCTGGCCCGTTTCTCCTCCACCATCTCTAGCTCCTGATGGAGCCGAATGGATACATCTTTGGCAATTTTAAGTTCTTGTTTGAGCCCTAGGATCTCCTTATCGACGGTTTTCTCCTCCTCCTCGGAACCACTCCCTCCCGCTGAGGAGACCCTTTCACTAGATCCACCCCCTCCACCACCTCCCCCTCCACCACCTGTCGTGGTAGTACTACCACCACTGCCCAACCCACCCGCCCCTCCCGACTCCCCCACATGCCTCATATGTTGTTTCTGCATTTCATCCATCTGCATCATTAAAATTTGACATTTCTCCTCCCACTCCAGGCGCTCCTGGTCCGCCTGCTCCACCCTCCGATCGGCTTTTCTTAATCTGTACTGCAGGATTCTCCATTCTTTGGTTACCTGATCCAGCTCATGCTTGAGGTCACGGTACTCCTCAAGGTCCCCCTCCTCACCCTATCAGCAGCCTCCTCTAGCTCCAGCTGGAGATCCTCAATCTCCTCCTTGTAACAATCAATTTGCTCCTTAAGATCCACAATCATGGTTTCAGCAGCCGTGACCCTTGCCTGCAGTTCAGGCAAGCTTAGCTTCTCCAAATCGGGATCCATTGGTAAACACTGAGTACTTCCACTATCATCCATAGAACGCACGCGTTTCTCTAAGGCGCCATACTTTTCCTCCCAAGCGCGTATCTCTTTCCGTAAGCTCTCCACCTCCGCCATTCCCGCGCTCGCTGCTCCATCCCCTGCCACTTTCTTCTCCATGTTTTCCGTTGTGCAACCACTCTCAACCTCGGCTACAACGTCATCTTGCTTTACTCCTCCTCCTGTACTAGATGCTTGTTTCTGAGGTTGTTCAGGGAGGTTGTTTTTATCCGAGGCAATGTGTAGACTCTTACTAGCATACTCCGTGTCTACAGTCCTTATTACATCCTCCATAGGAGCCCGCTTCGCGTGCCGCTGACATCCTCATCATAATAATTATCCGAGTTCACGTGAATATTAGCCAAGCGTTGTGTGTGCAACGTAGAGAGCGCCAATGCATCGCCTGTTTGCTGGCTGTGTGTCTCACTGGCAGGCGAAGCAGCAATAGCGGTTTCCACATTAGCATTTTCACCGGCGATGACTCGCTCCCCCTTCGAATTACATACCCGCGATTCTTCGCCGGTCGATTCGGGTCTCAGAGTCAATAATACCCCCGTCAGTCTGTCAGGCTCCGTTTCTTTATCTTTAACACGATAGGGTAAACTGGTCGACTGATTGCCAGGTAAACTATCCCTCTTTCCATCGTCTATTGACGGACTAACACAGCCTGAATGTAAGCGAATGTTTTCCAGACTCCGACTTCTTTCTACATGTAGTTCGAACCCACTGCCATAACCCCGTCCCCTTCTCACTCCTCCTAATTTCACTCAATATTGATTCAATGGATTTATTAAGGTGTTTCGAATCGGTAGGTCGTGGGTCCAAGCCTGTCCTCGAGCCCCTCTCACTACTTTCCTCGACCCAATCGACCCGTTCACAGGCACCTCGTCTCCTCCATTCTCGATCCTCTGATCGCCCTCTTCCTCGTCGTCGAAATACGTTACGTCAGAGTCATCGATCTCCCCCAGCGCCCCTAATGAGGATAAATCCGTGTAAGTCGCGTAAATCGAGGCGTCGAACGCTCTTGGTTGCAAGGTGGCCGTAAACTCCGCTTCCCGTGCTCGTAATAGCAGATCGTCGCCTTCATATCCGTCCAGCGCCCCTCCCCCATTCGTCTCTGGTTCAAACACAGCCGGCATGAAATCAGGAATATCAAGAGTCATGGGGCGTTTTGAGTTCGGGGACGGGGCGTCGATGTAAACAAATCCATAGCATGTGTACTTGACGAGGTCATTGTGAAGGTAGTCGAGGTGTCTTTAGATCTTACTTTCCTTTCCTCAACCACCGAGGCCGAACGAACAATTCCTTCATAATTTGGGCCACTTGTCCGTTGATGTGTAGTCCCTGCATTGTTATTATCATTCACTCGGTAACTAGACAAGATAGTTGGCTCAGCTTCTGTCTCACACTGTGACAGCGGGTTCAAGTCTCCATTTTTACCCCGTGTGGAGACAGGGTAACCCCGTTGCTTGTGCGCGTCTCCTAGGTGTTCACCGACGCTCGGCTCACTCATCGTAGTCCGAGGCGTTATACTTGACGTGAGCTCGACACTACTTTCAAACACGGCGGCAATCTCGCCCATGTGTTCCCACCCTGCGATCGCCTTCCGACCTCCGCCGCCGCGTACACTCGCAATCCCCGTCGAGTGCTTTGACGTGTCTTGAGCATTCATAGCTCGCGACGGTTTTGACAAACACCAACAAAAGAGAGCAACAGCAGGCGCATTCCATTCAACGGAATCTTTTTCAATTCAAACACTGATTTTACGTTCTTTGTCCCTCGTAAATCCTTTATTATCTGCCACGGCGTCCAGTCGCTGTCAGCTTTATTTCTATTTATTCCTCTCCGCTTTCTACATACTCCAATGCACAGACTCATAACACGGAAGAGAGCGTGCACTTTGAAACTTCACTCTGCAGGTTGCTGCCGAAAGAAAATGCCGGTAAAATGTCAACAAAAGTCCGACCTCCTTCTAACTTGTAGTGTCTCAAGTCAAGTACTGCTATAAACAAAATCCCTCTGATTGTAGCAAGCAAGCAAGCTAGTCGCTGTGTAAGCGTTGCCAATAATCTCTGCCTCTAATATCGCTCATAATTTGGTAAGTGTTCCTTGCTTTCTCGGTGTCGTCATCTTGATTAGGATTCATCCCCATCCACCAATCCAATCGAAGGCAGGTAAATATTAAATCATAGCGAAAATATTTGTTTCTATTGCCCCGGGCAAGTTGCAGTCTGGCTGGCTTACTGGCTTGCAGAGCGCGGGATACAGTGTTTTCTAGTCAGCCGACAGTCTGATGTCACGTCACCTAACCGGAGTGATATCCCCTGCATCAAAACACAGAGAGTAAAATAAGAGGATAGAGAGAAAAAAAGGTACATATTGTCATGTTACGGTAGGCTCACACATCCAACAAACATGTGTCTTTACTAGAGGCGAACCTGTACAGAGAAGGAAACTAGCCCAGGATTCGATCGATGAGACCGAGGCGAAAGAGAGACGATGAGATACCGATTTAACCAATAAGAAAAAAAATACTAAGCATGAATTTCGACGTAAATTATTCGCAGACAGACTCGGGGTGATCTCAGGCCCTGATATGAAGTGAGTGAGAGTTGAAAATAAAGAATTAAGCGAGCCTTGCTGGCATGCAGGCGGACAGAGAAGAAGAAGAAGATGAAAGAAGATGGGAGGGGGAATTAGAGTGGGGTATTTTTAGTCCCACTTTGTTTAGGGGACCCCTTTTGGGCGGTCGCATTTATGACACAACTGAACAGGATGTGCGAGCTGAAACTGAGCGGAGGGACAAGGCACAGTGCCAGAAAGTGGCTAGAGTTAGCAAGAAGAAGCCCACTCAAATTTTAAAAATAAAACGGAGATCAAAATCTGGGTTTAGAGCGCTTTTTTATGTTCGGATATTAAACTCAAAGACTACTACGAAGTTAGAACTCTGATAACATTGTTTGATAAACCCTATAATATGGATTGAAAGGGGGATAAAATCTTATTGAATACTTCCTAGCATCTTTATGGGGTCAATAAAGAGTTTGCAAACCACATGAAAGGCTAGGAAAGTTACTTAATTTTCTACTTCAAAAATACCCATCAGTATCTCGGGAAGTCCCCTAATGAAAAAACAAAAACGATCTCACCCCGATTCCAAAGACCTAGATATGAAACATCTCTACTTGACAATGCTTGAGAATAATGATAAGCTTCGATAATAATGGGATATGAAATAAAGAATTTGAAAATGCAGCATTTTCTCCCGTTAAACCGTCTTTGGTGACGTGTACATGAATCGACCAAGATAATTAAGGTCGCTAAATAATACATTTACCTTCAAGTCATTCTTTTTTAACGAAAGGCGTTACGAAGAATAAATGCTTTTACATAACAATACAACAGAACAGTGATGCCCAAATGATTTTAAGTGTAGGCCTATATCGAATAACACGAAATTTAATATAATCCCTAGTAAATATTTAATATTTGAAAAGAATTATTGCTCAAGTCATGAGAGAAGAACCTAAACCCGTTCATCCACACCAGCCAACCACCCCTTCCCCTCCCCTTTGCCTCCTTGCACCTCTCCCCCTTGCCCCTCTTCCCCTTGCCCCTCTCCTGTCCCCTCCCTCCTCCCAGCCCTCCCGTTTTCCCATTGCACCCTTGTGTCTATCCTCTGAATGAATCAATCCAGTTATTCAATATCGACACCTGTTGAATGTGTCATGATTGTCTTAGTGTTCGTATCTCTTTAGCATTGCTTCTACTTTGTGTGAATACACATGGGACTAGGAGTGAAGTTCAAGTATATCTTTACATAAACCGTGAAATTTAAAGAGATATTTGAGTTCTGGTGAAGATTTTCACTTGTGAGCTTTCTCGTGCTTTAAACGTCAGTTTGGAAGAATATCATGGTAGAAATCCTTAAAAAGGATTGCTCTTAAACTGCACTCGAATCTAAACTATGACGAGAAATAGCTGAAAAGTATGGACCAAACTTTCATGCCACAATAATATAACCCATTTCTGTGTGCAGAACATCTGACTTTAACAAGCTTGAGTCTATTTATTGTCATCCAGATGGTCCCACAGCATACATTATACAATAATTTATACTCTGTACTACATAATAAACCTTTCTAAGGAACTCCTTGATAGTTTCCTTCACATTGTAATCGCATGACCAGAACTCAGCTTTATCTTTAGATTTGTACAAAAAATATTATTCAAACGACGCTTAAATCTGGAGCCTTTCATCTTTTCCCATCTCAGAATTTTACAAAATAATACTGAAAATAGTTCGAAAGAGTAAATGTTTAAATCGTTGCAGACCCTCTGTCAATATTGACAATCCATTTCCCCATTATATCATACTACAGCCGCGCAGCGCTGTTCCAAGTCTTAACACTATAGTTGTATCATGTTCATACAGTCCGTACAAGAGAGTTGACATTTGCAGTCTAACACATGACGGGGGTAAATTAGGAAGTTATGTTATAATGGGAGGGGTTTTCTTCTCTTTTGCTGACTAGGGTGAGATCGACATTACAGCTATTTTCGGCAGCGTCATGTGTTTGCACGAGTGGGCAGATCTACCTTGGACGGATTTCAAAATTTATATCTTAACAACCTTATAATATAATCGGAAAGAGATGTGGCGAATTCTGCTTACTTCATGCAATCATTTCATGCGATTCCTCATTATGAGTATAATTATAAAGAGGTAAAGCAGGTAAAATCACAACCTGTGACAAAAAACAAAATGTAGCTTCTGCTTACAATGTAAATATTCAGTTTTATGTGTGTGAGGTACATTTTGCGAACCAGACCATATATCATTTTGGTTATTCAAATACAAGAAAAGGAAATTGATGGATTACATTATTACAAGTTCATCGATATCTAGAGGGTCTAAAAGGAACGGAAACCGATATCCTTTTAATAACAGGCATAAAATTATGTTTTTTAACTGAACGAGGGAGAGAGAGAGAGAAAGGAGGAGAAAGAGTGTGAAGCAAGAGGATAACGAGAAAAAAATTATGAAGAAATGGAAAGAGGGTAAACAAAGAAATTCGCAAAGGGATGATAACTGAATTATATGGAACAAAAGTTTGACATTAAGAATGCTTTACAGCCTATGACGTCATCAACTCAATCTTTGTCAGCAGAAGACAACGGATATGTCGGTAATGAATATGACATTCTATTTGACAGACTTCATTTTCTCAATTTCATCATGGACCCAGATTCTTTTCTGATCTGTATCTGCAATGTAATTTAATAAGGGTACATGGGCGAAGCTTCTGGGCGGGGAGGGGGTGGTGCAAATCCATTTAAAAATTATCCATCGGCAAAGTTGGATTTTTTTTTCGAACCTTGTCGGCAATTCATAGTTTATTTAGGGGCAATTATACGAAAATATATTCCGGTCCCCCCCCCCCCTCATTTTGAATAGTCCAATGATGCCCCTTAACTGAAGAAGGATGCCAAAAACCTCATTAAAGATACTATGTCCCTTTGCAGCCAACATCAAATTCTGTAGAACTTTGCAGGAATTATGAATATGTCATGTATGTCCTATCTGTGAAATTTAAACGTTAGCAGTGTCCTAATATTCAAATTATGCAAGGAAACCTGTTTACTTGCTAGACTTCACTGTCAGACACTATTGAGTGACTGACTGGCTTTTTTCATCTTTGGTAATAACATACATAAAATGAGCTGTAAAGGGTACATGAGCATTTGTCTACATCAATAACCCACTTCTTGTAATGGCCAAAATTAAACTGATTGAATCTTTGCGCAGCATAAAACGTACGACCATTCGGTACAATGGTCTGAAAAATCAGACTATTACTTACTGGCTCTATAGCTCCTAAGTCGATTCGACAACTAATAGTCGTTATTTTCCCACTTAAAGACATTTTCAAGCCCCCTTTTTAGGGACTAAATTAGTATTGTCTTTCAAATGCCGTTGGAATTTAACCTTTTCATTTTTTTGGCCTGCAAATGGGACATAGTACCTTTCATGTGATCGGCTATAAAAATTAGAAAGAGGATCCCAGATCCAGAAAGATTGATTCTGAAAAGAAAATCATCTGTCTCCAAGAAAAAGGAGTTTTACATCTTAATTTTTGTTTAAATGTTTGTTTCGTTTTAAAATTTCAAAATCCACATTTTATACGAGTGATACTGGTTCAACAACAGTAATATAATTCGGGCTAAATACATAATCGGCTCTTTCGTTGATGGCAGATCGCAAAAATAAAGAAGTAAAAAACAGACATTACTCTTCAAGTTCAGACAGATCAACATCAAAATAAAAATCCCTATTCCGGCCGCGAAATTTTTATTCCCAAACAGGTTTGCAATTTCCTATATTTCCGTTCTTCTGATTGGCTGATATGTTCTTCGTCATTAGCAGCTTGGAAAGAGGTCACAAACAATTAGACTTTGATTTTTTTGTGCTTTACCTCACTATTTATAAAGGCAAAAATAGGACAGAAAATTACTGGGATTCGAACCCACAACTCCAATATTGTACTATTACGACATTATTATGACATTACCGATTGAGCCAACGATGGGTTGATGAAAAGTGATTCTGTATGATTTCTATAACCCTATCACTCACCCTAACGGTTACGGCATTGCTAATGACGTAACATATCAGCCAATCAAATGACCGGAAATATTAGTATTGGCAAACCTGTTTGGGAAAAAATTATTTCGCGTTCCGGCCACACTTACCGTTATAAAGGGGCTTACGTCATGAGATCACCCACAGAGCGAGGATGTGTTGATCTGAAAAGAGAATACAAAACCAACATTTTAATACAAAAACATGACTTTACTATTAATAACTGTATCTAAGACATGAAATACAGCATATCATTCCCGATTTAGCAATTTGTAATGTGAAACACACATCTTTTGATTTTTTTCTTCGTTTGTTTAAACAACATATTAAGGAATGCACTAGATATGAGTCATGTCTGTATTCATGTGAGCCTTCTACGAGGGCGTATACTCAACATGCTCAAAATGGTGAAAAACAACTTAAAGACTAGCACATTGATCTAAATCAGGACAAAAATGTAATCATACGTAAGTTAAGTCATTATATGTTCTCCATCCGAATTCATATTTTGAGTTTTCAAGGAATTCCAGGAGTAGGAAAAGGTCACTTGATGGCTGACGAATTGGTCTATATCTGACCAATGATAACGTGATCTTACAGTCATTGACCGCGTTCCCTGCAGTTTTGGTTTTTTTTTTTTCTTCTTCTTCTTTTTTAATCGTAATATTACTTCATTCATCAATTGATCAGTTCTTAGACTCTTTCCAATACGAAAGTCGGCAGTAAATCCCATCTCGTGATAATCTAATTCGCCCTTCCAGAAATTTGTGAATTAATTTGACGTCGTGCCGCACATGACACCGTCTCTCTAGGATATATATAGTATTTTTTAAATGACTGCCAATAACATATTTGGTCATGGTGTGAGATAATGAAACATTAAAATAATCCATTACGAGTACAGATTATCTCTGTAGGTGAAAGTTCTGACAGTATTCCGTAACACCCAGGGAGGGAAAATGACAAAAAGGGTGAAGCAAAAATTTGAGTATTGTGCCAAGAAGAATTTTAGACTTAAAACTGTCAAAGTCAATTAAGAGGGGTAACTGGGTGACAAGTTAACAACACCATCGCAAAGACTTTCGAAAATCAACTCAAGGGCAATGTCAGTACCTAACTGTGTGATCCCGTAGAAATCATGTTCGGAATACGTAATATGTCATTGTAATGTCCGCACATTTAAAAAGGCGATGGACAATGTTATTGAAATTGCCTTACGTTGATTTTTCGAAAGACATTGTTAAACATTCATCACAGAGAAAAGGGCAATTTCAGTGGGGGTACAGGAATTATTCGCCACACTACTACCCCACCCCTATCGGTCCAGCCCTCCAGCCCCTCCCCTCTTTCCCGTAGCTCATCCATCCATTATGAATTATAATTTGGCAGACAAAAGGGGCATTGAATTCTATACAATTTATTTTACACAAAATGTGCTGTACCCCAAAGTAATTATCAATGTACACAAATATGGGACTCCACATCACGGAGCATCAAAATGTTGTTCAAAATTTTATATTTGGAATATGAGGGCATGACAAGCACAATCATTATCATGTGACAT
>CP137668.1:8858150-8919093 GCA_037976565.1 Mesocentrotus franciscanus | reverse complement strand
ATTCCTACTACAATACCCCCCACATGCATTAAACAAGAAATAATGAGAAATCCACAAATTGTATTTTTCACTTTTTACCAGAACTCCACCTTTTAGTCAAAGAATCATATGCGCCAGATGTGCAAAGAATACTAAAGACAATAACACAATACGTGATCGGATTTTCCCGCTTTCAAGGGCCGCCAGAGTCTTCCGGTCAAACAAATTATATGGACATAGATGGTTGTCATTTTCCTCATTTCAAAAGTTCGTTGATCATGTCTTTTATTTTTATTACCTTCCATGAAAGGAAACAGTAAGTGACTAACGGTGTTCTGTCATTTGACAAAGAACAGTCATTTCCTCATAATTATGTCAAGCATATCAGGATTGTAATAAATGTCCGTATACCCCCAAGTCTCGCCGCCCCCCACCCCTAAAAATAAGCTCTCACTCCTCTAAATGTATGTTGGCCGTCTCTTGTCTGGAATGAAACCTCTTTACCGCCCTCTCTTTCCTCTTTGTATTTTTGTCTTTCTCGTCTGCCTCCCTCCCCCTCTTTCTCCTCTCTCTCTCTCTCTCTCTCCCCCTCTTTCACCTCACCACTGTAAATTAAAAGGGTATAGGGGCTGCAAAAATAGTTTTGTTTATTATAGTTCACTTGCAGAAAATAGAGGTGAGGTGGGAAATATAAGCAATTCATTCCCCTTCAAAACAATTTTATATTTTATATTTCACATCTACATACTGCTATTCTCCGTTGATTTCAAGGATATAGCCATGTACTTGTGCACGCGAGTAAATATACAGGAATCCTCTCATTAAAAACAACATTCGTCACCTTCGGCACTTATTTAATATGGTCCATACTTTATCAGAATATCTTCTTTACCTGTTCATTGACATCATTAATTCAATTTTATGATTATTATTTCCTGGGTATATGATTATAATCCAAATTGCATCAGTAGGGTGTCCACATTCCAGTCAAAGCTCCGAAACCTCACGATCATTAAGTTGTCGTTAAAATCCGAATCAAATCAACCAATCAATCACAGCACAATCCTGATCATGCGCTTAGAGAATCACCAAAGACGTCTGATACAGCCAATACTCCAAATGAAAAATCCTGAAACCAACCAAGGATAATCTCGCTCAAAGTTTCATCGCCGAAAACATTCACTTCAAACTCTCCAAAAACTGCCTTATCGAGTAATATTCACGCTGGGAATGGGGTAAAAGAAAACCCTCTTTGACAGTTTTGATCGCTCTGATGAGTTTAATAGACGAAGGAAGTTCAGCGTTTCATGTCTGGCGTGAGTAATGCGATTCAAGTTTGGATTGGCATTAATCAAGTTGGACAGGGTCCCCATTCCCTGTGGGTGCAGGGGAGGGGGGCACGAGTGGGTGGGGAGGGGGAAAGAAGGGGGTGATATATGTATGTATATATATATATATATATATATATATGTGTATATATAGGTCGGTTACTCTTGGTACCCGACACCTCATTCCTTCTCTGACCGGATTACCAGATACAGTTTTGGGGTAAGTTGACTCTGCGTTTCTTTGTTGCACGAGGATAAGCACGCTTTGAATACATGGGAGAGAGAGAGAGCGAGAGAACAAAGAATCAAATTGTGACTTGTAACATGTGTTTTGCCTAGAATAAAGTCTCCATTTTTTATTAATTTATTACTTATTCATATTTTTGGCACAAGACTTTCTATCTAGATCCCATACCACAATATAACAACGAACGAGTAGGTTTCTCAACCATGCCTGGGTCGAGAGAAACCATTACAGAAAAAATGCCCTAAATGGCATAACTAAAGGGTCGATTAACTAACCAGGTTTCAGACAAAACTCACCCGAGATGCAGATTTCGATTATTGTTATCTTATTCCCGTCATTGGTCAAATTGACAACACATTTTTGTTAAAGCACTGACCACCCACCCTCCCCCCAAACGCCCTTCATCAGTACCCTTGTATGCTAGCCATGTTAGTTTTGTACAAGATTATCTTTTTAGAATATGCAAAATTCACTGTAGATATAACACTGAATGTAATTTAATATAAAATTATTGGAATCCCTCAATTTCCTTCAACTCTCAATTAATGATCTCTTCTAAATGACATCGAAGGCATCACATCAGGGGATTTTCAACGTTTTTTCTTTAACTTTTCATATTTCCCAGAGAGTAGCCCCTATCCATGCATAATCGGAGCAAATTAAATTTTCCTCAGAAAGCAAGATGACACGACATCGGAAATATCAAAAAATTCTTTTTGGAAACCTCACGATGGGGCAAGTAAAGGGAGATTTTTTTAGCACAACCAGCATGGCCTAAGGGAAACTTCAACTTCAAGTTGAGTGTTCATCCACTATGATTCATTGAAATAAGAAAAAGTACCAACTGATATAGTCCAAAATAATACATCATCAAAGAAAACTGATAAGGAATTTTAAAAATTAAGTGGGGAAACACACGGGATAACCCTGACTAGTGTAAGAACGGTTACAATTATGGTGATAATATAGATACTTATTTAAACATATTTGTGGCTTACACCCAGTAAATAAGATCGATTGATCGATCTGTATTGAAAAACAAGTCAGAAAAAATCTTGGAACCAGCGGGACTTGAACCTTCATCTACTACTTGCCGGGCAGCGACTCTACCACCAGGCCATCACTGGTCACAAATATGTTTAAATAATTGAAATTTCTCCCAGAAAGCATTACATTTATAAAAAATATAGATACTGTACAATATTAGAATCACAAAACAGAGCCCTCACTTCCTGAGAAAACAACAATCATTACAAACAGCAAAAACATAAATCAGTAATGATGATGAAAAAATGCTGATTTGAACCAGTTTGTGGTACTGATGGTAAGGAGTCGGTTCCAAAAGAGTGCATTATGGTATGACATGGAACGGTGGGGGGGGGGGGCAGGGGAGGGGGTAGAGGGCAGGAAATGCTCCCCAAAAGACTATATCAGTTGTAATCATGTTTGGCGACTCGTGCTTCCTCTTCTTCAAACAATTATATCATATCATGACCGGTCAACATCATGATTTTCAATAATCTATATAAAAATTAGTTTTCTGGCATAAACATCAAGCTATAAGCATGATAAGGGATGGAGACAATTCATGGGATTGCCCTGAAAATGTGCCAATTACATTTGACGAATGATTTTCCGTTCAGGCTTAGGTTGTATATAGTAATAGGAATTATAGAATGAACACAATATGCAAGAAGGGTCACTACGAGAATGTTTACAATAGGCCTACTCCGGTTTTTGTTACACATAATTTGCAACCGATTAATTTTTTTATTTTTTCTTCAATTAAACATTAAATTTATTAAAGAATATGTCATTTCATCAGGCAATCACATTGTGCAAAAGATCAAGATTACTCAATATTTAACATTAATAACAATAGCAATAACGTGAAGCCAAAAATCACATTGAAAACATAATACAAAAAACAAAGAATAATACTTTGGGAAAAATGGGGTTTGTCTAAAAGAAATAGGCTACAAATCTACAAATAAAGGCTAATAAAAAAAAGTGCAAATAGATTAACAATAGAAATGTTCATTGTCATTTGTCATTGCAAGTGCACGTGAACGATGAGTAAACTTGGGGGGAGGAAGGGGGGTTGTTACCCCCTGAAACCTAGGAAGTAACGCCCGTTTAGAAATTGGGTGACGAAATATGAAAGGAGCATCGCGTAATCCCCTATGGGGTCACATCTGTTCCCCATGGGATCGAGCACTAGCGGCTGCCGAACAGATGGAGTTCCGAGTTTGACATGTTTATTCATTTGGAGTTACCAGTTGGCCAGGTTGAAATGATGCAAGGGGTAATGGTTGTACCTATCAATCTGAAAATGATGAGGTCAGGGGAGGGGGTAGTGGTAGTGATGTCATCCCCTCCCCTATATGATCATCAACAAAGAAAGAGGAAAATATGCTGTGGTAAAACGGGAAAATGGTGTAAATGAAAAATGGAGAAAAGAGAGACAGAGAGAGAGAGAGAGAAGAAAAAAGAGGGGATGGAGAAAGGGGAGAGGGGTAAGGACAGAGAAAGAGAGAGAGAGGGGGAAGAGAGAGAGAAAGAAAGAAAAAGACAGAGAGAGATGGGAAGGGGCCGAGTAAGATTATAAATCTGCAAATGATGACGAAAGGGGTAGCGGCAGTGATGTCACCCCTCCCCCATAAATGAATGAGAGAAAGACGAAGGGGGAGAAAAGTCGTATACGAAGTACTGTGATTAAATATACCACTACTTTTTCTTTGTCTTTAGGCACAAACAAAAGACGATAGATGTGTCCTTTTGTTTCAAAGATATTCATCATTTTCTGTTTGTTTTTCTCGCATATTTTTCAGACTTTTCATTTTTGACTGATTTAATTTCTAAAAAGCGCCTACTCCCCGCCCCCATCCCCCAATCCCCTTCTCTGGCCGACCGATGCTTTTTCAAAATAATTTTAGGCCAATCAGAAATTTACATCATTGGTTCTAAATAACATTTGCTCAAGTGTCTAAGGTTGGCGGAAAACAAGGTGTTAGACACAGAAGAGGGATTGAATTGAATAACAGCATATCGCATAATTTGTAATTACATACAACTTGAAATGATAACACCTTTCAGCATCCACTCAGGAGCACTCTTATACTTATGACTCACAATTACTTTGAAAACTCCTAACTGGGATCGTGACCGCGACTGGTTGTTAAGAGGCGTATGGCTGAAAAAGATATAAATTTTTATTACATTCAAACAATATATGAAATGCTTAAAATCCAACAAGCCTCAACATATGAAAGCACATAATTATGATAATAGAGTCATAAAAGAAGGAATAAAAAGAGATGCGGAGAAAAGAAAATCCACCCGAATATCATCTTTCAATTTTGCCCGACGTTGAAATACTAACAAAAGATGAATAACGGATTGAATATGAAACAACAGATCAAAATCAAAACATTCTATTTTAGTCCATGCAGTGACCTGGTATCAAATAAAGAGGTCGGGCAGTACGTGTTGACCTCCCAGCCGACCATTTCCTATGCTAGAGGAAGAATTGTCTAATCAAAACCATGGACCTTCTAAAACAAGGGGTCACTAGACAGAGGGAGAATGATAAAAATGACGGATAGCCACACCACCACAAAAGAATGTAGGTCCATGGTAATATGAGAAATAGCAAACTTGGACAGAAGTGACGGATGGCACGCGAGTGCCTTTGACAGTTGAAGACGCACGGTCGAGTGTTGCGGATGACTTGTTTACAAACAACTGGAGTGAAGATCGAAAGGGATGCGTTAAAGATAAAGTTGAGTTCTGGTCATGCGATTGCATTGTGAAAGAAACGGTGTGGAATCGATCAGAAAAGGTTTATCAAGTAGCACATAAGTATTGGTGTGTAGTGCAAGGTTCTGGAATCATCAAAATGATAAGAAATTTGGCCCAGTCTTGGTAAAGTTACAAGCACTGTACACAGAAAGATATTGGACTACACGAACATGTGGCATAAAAATCAGTCCCGATTTTCATGCTGTTACATGCAATATTTAAAATATTAAGGCATTTGAAGAGCCATGCTTTTCAGGGAACATATTGTATCTGATGTTCTTCCACACGTGCATAATAACACGCTCACAAATTATTTGTCACCTCTTCCCAGAACTCAACCTTCTCTTTAAGCTTGAAATGGGGCAGGAGTGGATCTAGAGGACCCCACCCAGGGGATCCACCCCTCCCCGATTTCGGTTGTTTGTTTGTTTGTTTGTGTTTGTGTTTTTTTTTGTCAGAGATTTTGGGAAACATGACCCCCTACTGTGCTTGACTTTCTTCTGCTTTTTTTGTTTTTTATTTTTGTTGTTCGGGGGGGGGGGATTTTCAGGGAATTAAAGAAAAAAAGTCAGTCAGTCACTCAATAGTGTCCGACAGTGAAGTCTAGAAAGTAAACGGGTTTCCTTGCATAATTAGAATACTAGGACACTGCTAACGTTTAAATTTCACAGACATATTCATAATTCCTGCAAAGTTCTACAGAATTTGATGTTGGCTGCAAAGGGATACACTTCCTTTAAAGTGAAAAGATTTTGTTTAGATAAAATAAGATATACTGACAAAATAATGCAAAACGACAAAGTAATAGCAAAGTTATTTTAGTTCTTGGACAGGTCATCCTTTTAGAGGATCAACATTGTCGATAACATCTCAGGCAAACGATAAATCAACGACAGGTTCGTTTCAGTTCGAGGAATTAACATTTGTTCATATATTTTTCATTTCTTGAGTGAGGGGGCGCTATTGCAGGTACATCGGCGGAGGCCATTTCAAGAATTCACGCGACAACTCGGCTACCGATGTATTGCCCCCAAAAAAATAATAATAATAATAATGGGGACCACCATGATCAACTTAGGGGGTGGAGATGGTGACGGTGTGTGAAAAGCACCTGCCAACACCTGCCGTATACATGCCAACAGAAGTGGGCAGAGTCATGCTCTACACGACAAATTAGCACCTAAAGAACCCAATACTATTTTACCTTTTCAATTATATTTTGAAACGCCGGGAAGGGCATGGAGGAGGCATACGAATGAATACGCCATGGAGTCTTTAAGAAATTCATGTAAACTTCACTGTCAATCAATCAATTTAAAGGAGTTTCTCTCGAAATACTAGAACTGAAGATGGAGATGTAAAATAGCATCATCAAACAGCTTGACAAAGAAGAGGACTACAATCAAGGATGGAGAAACTGGAGCGGGTTTATATCTTGAACCAAGTACAGTAAGCATCAGCCATCGTACAATTTCCATTTCTATACTTTTTTGTTTTTGTTTTGTTTTTCAATGTAGACTTCTTATAGCACAGTTTACACAAGTTGCCATTGTTGCTAGCTCTCATTCCCATCAAAGTCTTGCATATCTGTCCGTACCAACTCCCCCTCTCTCTCTCTCTCCCCCGATGTCTCTCTATCTCTCTCTCCCCCTCCTCTTTCTCCCTCTCTCTCCATCTCTTTCTCTCGCTACACCCTCCTGTTCTTCTTTCAACATTTTCACTAAGCTTCCTCTCTCATCCTCACTCAACTCCATGTTTATCTCCCCTTCTCTCCCCCTGCCCCTCTCCCTCTCTTCCTTCATCTCGCTTTAATATAAATTCTGTTTGCATTCTCCATTCTCATCTCGTGAATATTGCTATTGAGTGGGGAAAATAAAAAGCACCGCCGGTCGAAAGCAGGCCTATACATGGACATAATAATATCATCGTCCTCCTTTCTCTGGCCGTACTCAAGCTGATATTTCCCCCTCTACCGGCACAATATGCAATTGAAAATCGATCAATTCTGCATCGCTGCGCAAAGTGACTCCCTAAGTCAATATAATATGATAAACGCAGAAAGCAAACGGAATAATATCAGATGAAAAGAGAAAACGACACAGATATGATTCAGAGGAGAATTTTTAGAAAATGGGGGAAAAACAGAAAGGAAAAGTGTATAGGCTTGTACTATTGTAACTCGGATGTCGCAGTGCGTGTGGGCAATGATATCGTCAATGTGAATTCTGTCTCATAATTTTAAACATGACATAATCGGATTTCACAGCAGAAGAGCCGAATCGCAACCCCCCGACCACATCGAACTTTTCCACTGGGCACTTGTAATTGATCAATTTCATTTATTTTCTCTTCTCATGTTGTCCACTCCAATTTAATAAAGCGGAATATTCTACAATTATTGATTGAATAGGATCTGTCAGCTAAACTTTCGTTGAACTATACCTCCATGAAACATCTTATCCCGAGGCAGAGCTTTAAACAGAATTTATGCGGCATGGCGGCCATGTTTGTTGATTAATAAGTGTATTCATCTTTCACAAGCAACACCAACCCCGATCAATCGAGTTCTGATGCATTAGAGGTGTCCGCCATGTTACGATACCGCGTTAAGCCTCGTTAAGATATAACGCGGCAAAACCGCGGCGGTTTTTTAATGACGTAAAGTGTAACGCACTTCACATTACTGTATCTTATAACACAGAGCTCAGTAAATGCGCGCACGGGACCTTTATTGTGCGCAGATGCCATTCATTTACACGCCAAAAAAAAAAAAAAAAAAACAGCGGCGACTTTTTTGGCGACGGTTTACCGCGTCATACCTGAACGAGCCTTAAAGGGACTTGGTAACATTGTTCAGATGAGAGAAAATGTTGCTAAGGTAGTGACTTCAATGCTAGCTGTACAATTAAAGATAATCTGAAAGGTTGAGCGAAAACTAACCATTATTAAAGCCCAAGTCCACTCCAAAAATAACTTACTTTCAATAGAACCAGAAAAATCAGACAAATCAATAAAAAAAGTTTGAGCAAAATCAGATAACTAATAAGAAAGTTATTAATTTTTAATGACATGAAAATCACTACACAAATTGGCAACTCACTCATGAGTCTGTGACGTATGGTCCTCACTATCCACTAATTATTTTCTTTTCCTATTTTCACCCTAAGAATCTTATTTCTTCACACCAGAATCCAAGTTAGATTGTTAGTAATATGTTTTTGTGTGGATGCACAAATAAAGAGTAATTTTTGTCCAGTGAAATCATGAAAAATTGAATTTTGATAAACTATTTATATAAAAATCAATAATTATGAAATACAATATTCAGAAAATAGTATCAATTCTTCAAAATTCATAAAAGTTTTTGGGAAATGTCATGCACGCAATATGATACAAATCATATAACCTGGGCAAAGGCATGGGAAAATCAAGTTTTGGGGGATATAAAGGAAATTAACGGGATTAAACTATATAAAGCAATTGATAATAAGTTGTGAGGACATGACGTCACAAACTGATAACCATCTTGGCAATTTGTGTTGTGATTCTCATTGTTCCATAGTTTTACATACTTTTTTCAAAAATTCATAACTTTCTTATTAGTTATCCGATTTTGCTCAAACTTTTTTTAATGGTTTGTCTGATTTTTCTGCTTTTATTGAAAGTAAGTTATTTTTGGAGTGGACTTGCCCTTTAATGAGTATAGTGTAGATTAATTCAAGGTAGAATAACGCTTCTTTCATGATGGAGAAAATGGGAGGGGAGGCAGAGGGGAAGGGGTGGGGTAGAGAAAGGGAGATAAAGTTTATGTACCTTACAATGAGACATGGGATCAAAGGCTCATGAGAGAGGGGCAGGCAGATAGAGTGAGAAGGATGGTAAAAGAGCGCGAGAAAGAGTCAAAAAGAGAGAGGAAAAGGAGAAAGGGAGAGAGAGGGTGTGGGTTCAATATGAGCCCTTTTTTAATCATTTTATCATTTTAAGTGTGCTAATATCCAACACTTGCTAGTATGCACATTAATATTTGTTTTTAATATGTCTGCATCATTTTAAATTTAAAAAACATTTAAAATGAGAGGAGGCGCGATAGCTCAGTTTGTAGAGCACTGGTCTCGTAATCCGGTGACCCGGGTTCGAAACCAAGTCGATGCGCTAGTGCCCTTTGGTAAGGCATTAATCCTCACTACCAGGTCCCTCGGAGAGGACCTAAAGCCGTCGTCCGTCTGGTTGCTTACTTACAAGCATTTATGCTTTCTTAGCAGTCAGGTTAAATAACCATCACAATCACAATCTAATGTACATGGAGTGAGACGGAAAGAGAGAGAGAGAGAGACAGGGGCAAATAGACATTGAGTAGGAGGGAGATTAAATGAAAAGAAACGGAAACATATGAAAAGGAAGCACATAAGTTGACGCACGCATGTACTCAGAAACGAGGCTTGTAAAAAGTCGTGTTTTGAGAAACTTGTAAACACAACGAAAGTCACAGACTCCTTTCCCGTAACCTCTTGGGAGTTCAAACACAGTTTAAATATACATAAAAAGATTGTCGAGGCCAACGTGCTATATGATCTTGAAAATGGCAGCAATGGACGTTGGCAAGATGACCGGCGTGATCTCTACAAAGTGTAAAATATTTGAGAAGAGGGGATGGGGGCGAAATTTATATAAACAATATTTTTTTTCCTGAAAAAAAATGTTTTGGGGAAACCAGATGGCCCTCCCCAAGTTCAAAAAGGGGGGATTTGTTCCCGAAAAATGTCAATTTTCAACCCCAAATATTTATGTTACATTGGTATGATACAAAACGAATGAAGAGGTAACAAACTAGCTAAAAGATGCAATTAAGATGACAATAGATGACGACGACGACGATGATTACATTTCACAAACGAAAACCGAAAATTCCTATATAACTATATGACGATGATGTATCGTAATCAAAGATATTCGAAAGGTGAACTATCATCGTTTCTAAACCTAGACTTTAAAAGTGAGGGATTATTTCGAATGACGACTTAAGAATCCTCCATCAAATTAACGAAAACTTAGAATGGCGTCTACTTCGGTATCAATATTTATAATGTCAAGGAATTCCTGGAATTATGCATTATCAATGTCCTTCAAGTTCTTCGTATATTTAAGAAAATGATGACGTTGACCTTTCATATCGGCCTCCAAGAGCTGTAAAAGGGTCAGCGCTGGAGGCATAGAGGGAGAAAGAGAGATAAAGAGAGGGGGAGCCGGAGAGTAAGAGAGACCGAGACTCGGGGAGAAACGGGGAAAAATACGGAGTAAAAAAAGGAAGAGAACAGGGGGGCATTTCATCAACATTTGTCCACCGACAACTGTCGGCGCTGACTAAATTTGACCAATCAGAGGCCTGGAAAATAGTCGGTGACAATAAAATAGTCGGTGAAAATGATATTAGTCGGTGAAAACCACCGACTAATTGTTTCATGAAATGCCCCCCGGAAATAGGAGAACGACAGGGAGAATAAAAAGAGAGATACAAAAAGAAACAAAGAGAAACTGAGAGAAAGCGAGGAATAATAAAAACAAAAATAACCTAGGCTTCTATAGCGCATTTCATCTTCAGAGAAAATATCAATGCGCTTTACAATAATAAAACAACAAAATTACAGATAACTACTAATTCATGAACTTGAGAAATATCAAAATAAGGACAAGATTAATCATAATCAATCAGAACGAGAAGAGAGTAAGAAATTGATAATGTAGAGAGGAACAGAGAGAGCGAGAGAAAGATGGGGAGGGGGAGGGGGGAGGGGAACGATATAGAGATTATAATCAATTGGCTGATCTACTGAAGATGTAGAGTTCGTAGAAGACAATGAAGCACTCACATTCGCCCTGCAAAGTTATGTACATGACACCATACCACAACACTTGAATCGCTGCATTTGCAAGAAGATTATAGAAGAAAGGAGATTTTCGACAGTTGAATGTATAAGTTGAGACGCACGATCACTGAAAAAGCTGAACGTGTTTTTGCAAAAGTCACAATTGTCATTCGACCAATGTGGTTATTTGGTTCGGTATGTTGTCGCAGCATAATTATAGAGGATGAAAAGAGCTACCTTACTACGTAATGCACAGAGGGCAAATATCAAGTTAGAACATCTGATCAAGGAAAGGTAGATATCCTGGTGTTGATAAGGAACATCATCTGATTAATCTTACTGCGGTGGCACAGTGTAACGCAAGAAGTCGCAACCACCAATCCACACTCTCACATCAGGCTAAGATATCTCTCGCAAACGCGCACTGCGGTATTGCAATTTTGTGTGCTTATAATTATACGTTCAACTGAAATAAACTCGTACTAATACAGGGGCGGTATATGAAAGCTGTTCAAAATGTATATTCTGGATGTGAAGGGGTTGGCTTTACGTTTCTCATCTATACATCGATAGATCAAGGCTTGGTAAAGTCAATAGAACACATCGTTTCCTCTGTCAAGAAGAACCCTCTCATCAGGACAATGCACATGGGAAGTATGAAAGAGGAGAAGACGAAGAGGAGAAGAAAAGAAAGAGAACTCGTTTTTGACAGTGACTGGATGGATAATTCATGGGAGCCGCCTTATAAGATGTCGAAAAGAAAAACGCCACTATACTGAATAAAGTGAAAACAAGGAGCGGCGACGAACGAAGAAAGAGACAGAGACAGAGAGGCAGAGAGAGAGACAGAGACAGAGAGGCAGAGAGAGACAGAGACAGACAGCCACAGAGACGAAGACAGGCAGAGTCAGACAGACAGACAGAAACAAATATAGAGATAGAGGGACTAAAATACAGAAAGGTCGGGAGATACATAGATCTAGAGAAAGGAGATTCAACATTAAAGATTTAAAACGTATTTACATTTACAGTGGCGAGATTCCGTACATACTTGAGGCTTGTGATGGCTTGGGTCGCCATAACATAATTAAAACATACATTACATGTAGTACATTGCATAATAATAATAATAATAATAATAATAATGATGATAATAATAATAATGAATAAATAAATAGAAAAGAAAATTCGATATTATGCATATGGGCATATAAAAAGAGAGAGAGAATAGATTATAAGAAAGCGGAAGGGAGAAAACAAGAGAGGGTGATGAAAGAAATAAAGACACTACCATCAGTCTACTAGCACTAGCAGAGAGAAATAGGCAGAAACAGAGAGAGAGGGAGAGGGAGAGAGAGAGAGAGAGAGAGAGAGAGAGAGAAGGAAATAACAAGTAGGAAAATGCGGATCGTCTATAGAAGTTATTTCAGGTAAGGTGAAAAGCGGCGACAGCCTAGAAAATCATGAACTGGCAAGAGAATACGTAATGAACGGAAGCGGTCAAGTCCTACTATCAATGGCATCAAATGAATAAAATCTCGCGAGTTACGATCGGAATATATTACGACACAAGAGGAGAGGAGTTGCACACACGTGACAATGACGAGATTGGGAGAACGACAAAAAAAGTAGATTGAAAAGATTTTTAAAAAGAGGGGGAATGAGAGAGAGAGAGAGAGAGAGAGAGGGAGAGGAAATAGAGATGAGAAGGATGAACACTGGTTTATAGAGAGAGGGGGAAGGAAGAGATTGAAAAGAGAGATGACAAGAGTGTTATACAGATGGCCAGAGGATAAGGAGTGATGAAGAAAGGGAGAGAGAACGAGTGCGAGAGGGACAGAGAGAGAGAGGGGGACAGAGGGAGAGAGAATGGAGACACAAAGAGAGAGAGAGAGAGAGACAGATAGACAGACAGACGGACAGAGATAGGGGAGTGCAGGAGAAGCAATGATGAGTTAGGAGAAAGGGAAGGAAGAAAACTTTACACTTGTGCACAAAGCGATTGGAAGAAAGGAGAGATGGGGAAAGGTGGATGGAGATGATGAGTGCGTCAGTGAGAAAGATAAAAGAACTAACGAAGGGGAGAGAGGGGGAAAAAATACAGAGCGGGGGAATGAGGAGAGTGGGGTGAGGAAGGTGAGAGGGAGAGAGAGAGGGGAAAAGAGTGGGAGAGTGAGAAAGCGAGAAAGAAACTTAGAGAGAGAAAGGCGGAACGAGAGAGAGAGAGAGACAGACAGAGACAGACAGAGAGAGAGAGAGAAAGATTACGTATGCGCTCTGAGTGAGAGCAAGTATAGGAATTGGCAGGTAGAAAGGTGGTGAAGAGGCGATGGAGATCCGTTTCGAGAATTTTAAAGTCACACAAAGGAAAATATCTGCCAAAATACAACAAATATCTCTAAAGAGGTTGTAATCAGATTAAATAGAGGGAATAGAAAATAACTTATATACAAAGGTAAAACAAAAAGGACAGGAGGAAGCAAGATTAATACGGTCGTTAATTGACTTTTTTTAATTAAAAAAAAACATGCAACCTGTAGCAGTTTTGATACCTTAATGGATTGCCTATTAAAAATATGATCTAAATATGAAAAACTCTATAGAAGTATCCGTACTATAGCAATTTTGATACCTGACATTAATAGATTGCCTATTGAAGTTATGTTTTAAATGTGAAAAAGGCTTTTGTTACGTCACTACATTCCAAAAGACGGAGCTCTCCAATTTCTTTTTGCTTTCTCTACCCACACTTTTCGGTAAATGTTTGTAACCATGTTTGTAGAGCACCAGAACGAGCCTGAAGTATACTTTCTAATGTAAATTAGGGTGAGGATGATTATTGGGTTAACCCGAAGGGGGCCATATAGCGACACGGATCGAGGGGAAAGTAGATAGTATGGAGTCAACACAAAATAAAATGTAATGTAAAGACAGTGGTGATGAGCTAGCGGTCAAGATAAAAATGGACCAATACAATTAGAGAATCAGGACGAAGAAAAATAGTTGATGTATTGTATACACAAAGAGAGAGAGAGAGAGAGAGAGAGAGGAGGGGGGAGAGAGAGAGGAGGGGGAGAGAGAGAGAGGGGGAGAGAGAAAGCGGCAGAGAGAGAGACAGAAAGGGAGGGGAGAGAGAGATGCAGAAATATTTATGAAACGAAATAATGATAATAATAATAATAATAATAAAAATAGTATAATAACAATAATAATAATAATTATATTATTATTATCACAATAATAATCATAACAATAATAATAATAACAACAATATAATAACAACAACAATAATAATAATAATTGCATTTATATAGCGCCTTTTCTAGAGGATACAAGGCGCTGTCCCTTAGTCAATCAACAAATTAAGAAGAATTGTAAAGGTGTCTTTTTAGAAGTTTTCAGTCGAGTAAAGTACTATTTCTAAATGCGGGGAGTTTATTCCATTGGGCAACGGATTGAAAGGATTTGACGTCAGCCTGTTTTCGAAATTTGGGAATGGGAATGAGAAAGGAAGGAGCTGATGTAGATCGAAGATAATATAATGTTCTCTGCTGCTTAAAGAGTGAGGAGATTTATTGAGGAAGAGTGGTTGGCGTAGCTTCAAAAGTCTGAACAATTATCAGTCAGTAACTGGAAGCCAGTGTAGTTCATTTAACAATAGAGTAGCATGGGACCATTTCGGTTTTTAACAGATTACTAAGATTAGTCAAGCCAACGTATTCTGGAGACGTTGGAGTCCGTCCAAATGTCCCATTTGCAGGCCAAAAAAATGAAAAAGTTTACGTGCAGTTGTCCCAAAGGATACGTAGATGGCGTTCCCTGTATTCGTCAGTTTACGCCCCCTTTAAGTAATATCAACAAACCAACAATACCTCGAATCAGACTATTTACTTACCACGTGAAGCAGCGAGTGAACATATTGCTTTTATGAATACACGAATACCAAGATCCAATATTGAAAATACCTTTTATTTTCCCTTTGTATCAGACTAATTTAAAGTCACTGTTTACATTTAAATATGGAGAGAAAGGAGGCAGGATTACCTGAACCACGAGGCTTGATTATGATGGTGTCGTTATAAGAAGACATTAAAGATGATTAAAACATACATTTCACAAAAATACAATACATACGTAAAGGTGGAAAGTGGAACTAAAAATGAAACCAATAATTCTATCCTATTGTTATATACATATTTAGCCTTTGAAGCTATGTACGTCTCAATCTTCATAATCTTCAAACTGCTGTCCAAATCGTCTCGTGGAATCTCGAAATCGTAGCGAAGATAACGTGGGCGAGATTATAGTGCAGCTATCACGCGCAGCGACACTTTGTCTGGATTGAATTGATACATAAACCTTGTGGCAGGTTTAGATCAATTTCATGCGAGACGCTGCTGATCGATTTCACGTGTTCTATCCATTTACAGGGGAAATACTTAGCTAATGGTAAACCATATGGGGATCCATCACCAAATAAATCAATTTTTACTCTTAGAATTGATTTTTCAGATTGTTTTAGGTAACTGAAATCAGGTCAACCTAAGGCTACGGCTATCTTTTTGTTTTGTTGTTTCTCGATATCATTTCTTTTACAGCGATAATTTCAATTCCTTAATTTGAGATCGAAGGAAAACTATCCTTCCTATGGGAAAGACGTCTTCGCGAGTAGTTTTGTCTTCTTCTTGTATTCGTGAAAAATATATTTAAGAATATTGAGTAGCTTTAAGGAGCATAGGTCCACGTTCCGCCATCGAATGGCAAAAAAGGAGAGAGGGGGATAGGGGAAAGTCAACGTGAAATGAAGATGTTGTGACCCTCTCCCACCCCTTCCCTCACTTAATGACATTATCCTCTCCTCTTTACCAAGACTGGTGCCCCCATGACCCCGTGCCCCCGCAATGGATTGACCCACGCTACGCCACTTATAGGGCTTACACTTTTTTTTCTTGTTTAGCCAAAGGGGAAGGGTTGGAAAGAAAAGAAGAGTGCAGTTTCTTCAACACATCCGTGACTTATCACGATAGTATTTGACACTTTGGTTGCTTTCTTCGCCTCTTTGCACGGTAACTAGTTTGCCACATGTTCATTTTGAACACAACAATAGGCACCATCTGAAGGAAGGATTGGTTTGTGCAACACAATAGCTGTGCAAAATAGCTGCGTGACAACAATTTTAACAACAATATGGAATAATACTGGAAAAAATTAAATTATCTTTGAATCCTTCGGTACATCTATCCCACGATAATTACAATATGGCACAGAGAGATTATTTGTGTGGCATATAAATAGTTAATAAATAGTAAATCGCTGATCTGACCTAAATAAAGAGAAGTCTTGCTATATGGGGAAGAAACACAAACAACCCCTATTCATCTCTTGGATGATGTAGATCATGTGGACTAAAACCATACACTGTAAGGACAAGAGAAGGAAAGTAAAGGGTGATTTTACTTAAACATCCGTTACTAATAATAGTAGTATTTTTAAAATGATATTGCTGATATAACCTTAATAATGAGCGGCATTGATATGGGGAAGGAACACAAACAACCCCTACCTATCCCATGGTTGATGTGGACTTGGAAGAGCACACATTGTAAAAATACCGTCCCGCCTGAATTGGAATCACTTGTGTTTGTGGAATTTTAATGCATTCTGGGATGTCATGGGAAGGCAACTCCATCTTCTCTCAAATGGATCGGACCTTTCCACGCTTTTTTATATTATCCATTAACATAGCTAGCACATCAGGAGTACTGGAGAGATACTGTGGGTTGTTCACTGAGTTTCTTTACCGTTTTCTTTTTCTGCCATGTTCTCGGTCTGTGTCTCCATTCTGCTACTGTCTCAACCCCCTCTTTACGATTTTAACCTCTCCCCTCTCAAATGTAACGAAACGTTAATATTAATAAGAAGAAAAGAAAAAACAGAAGAAGAATAATATTATTGGGAATAATCATATTATTTTTTTAATGATTATGATGATTGTGATGATTATTATTATCATTATTATTATCATTATTGTTATTATTATTATTATTATTATTATTATTATTATTATTATTATTATTATTATTATTATTATTATCATCATCATCATCAGTATTTATTTTACACAGGGAAGCCTTATCAGCACCCATCAATGGCAAAGTACCTATTTACACCTGGGTGGAGAGTGGCAAATGTGGATTAATGTCTTGACTAAAGACTTTAGTATCGGGCTGGGATTCTACCCCTAAACCCTTGGATTGAGAGTCAAGTGAGTGAACCACTACACCACGACACCCCATTTTACAACTGGCCCATCCCTCACCCCTTTGTCATTCACCAGCTCGACGTACCGTCACTCGCTAGTCGCTACACATTCTCCCTTCTTTATGTTCTTATAACCCCCCTCACCACTTCTATTGAACCACATCCCGCGTCTTTCCCTCCCCCTCTTCTTTAACTTCTAATGAAGGTCTTCTAATTATTTAAACCCCTAGCCCTTATACCCTTCATTTACTTAAACTACAGTCAATTTATATCCAAACACCTTTACCCCTCCCCACTCCATCTTAGTTCATCTTGCCACCCATCCACAGTCTTACTCTTCTATCTCCCCTCCCTCCCCAATGACTTCAAATGTTCGCAAGGTTCCCCTAATACGCTCCTGAAACTCTAAAAGCATTTCGGAGGCGGGAGAATTTTTATGTCATATGCATGCAATAATGCCTTGATGATCTCTCCACACGGCAGACGTTACTGAATACATAATGCATCAATTCACCTAGCCCATCGACCGTCATACAATTTAGTAAATTGTTTCTAGGGTCGGCCGTCTCACATGAAAACTCGTCAACAGTTGCCAAGTCATGACCACGTTTAAAGATAAAGTTGAGTAGTGATCATGGCACTGTATTGAGAATAAAAGAGTTAAAAGAGAGAGGCTTTTGAGAAAGGTTGATTACGACTTTCTGGTACTTAAGAACAAGTGAGTGTTGCATGGTTAACACGATCGTAAAGACTTTTGAGAAATAAAGGCACTTTTAATATCATATTATATGTCCCATATAAATCACGTTCTGATAACGTAGTACGTGCAATGTAATGTGTGCACTGTTCACACATTTCAATAAGTAATGAGAAAGGCTATTAAAATCATCTTGGGTTGGTTTGGCAGTGTCGGTTCAGCCTAGCCTTAGGGAGCATCAAAATACCGACAGATTGACTAAATCTTGCTGGGGAAAAATCACATGTATGTATAGTGAGAAGCACACTGAAAGGCACACAGATATGATACCATGGGACTGCATACACAAATGTGGCATCAAAATTTAGTCCCAAGGTATGAATTAAAATGTATATTTCTAGTTTGATTTGGAACATGAGAGAATGTGTCGAGTGTATTTTGTCACGTGACATTACTACCATGATAATCATTAATAAAGAATGAGAAAGCCCACAAATTATTTGTCACTCTAACAGGAACGGCACTTTCTCTTAAAAAGGGAAGTCTGCTCATCGCACAGAAATCAAATAAGCGTAACTATTATCACAGTGATTTATCAGAGTGCTGTAGTTATATTTTACCACTTTTGCTCATCCTATAATATTTATCAAGGTCATCTATATATACTATGTCCGGCTCCGATGCAAAAAATCAAACAAACGAACAGAAATCCCTCTTTCACAGGCGAGACGAGTCAAAAACCGTAACATACCTAAATCCCATGGAGATTTTTATTTTTATATCAAAGCTTTGGAACATCGATTTGTTTTGTTAGATTTATTCGAGTTTAAGGGGGCACATGCGATATTAAAGGTTAGAGTATTCCCATACTCTTGTAATGCTTATACGAACAAACGTAGTATTATTATGTTTTGACTCATTAAAAAAAAACGCACTGCAATTCTCTATGCAGTTTGTGAAAGGGAAACCATACAAAAGCAATAGACCATTTCCAAAATGTATTCAATTCTATACACATTCACCTAGCGACGAGCTGTTACATTCAACTGCTAAGGCTTATTGTATTGCAATAGCCATGATAGTTGTTGCTAGGTCAGTCAAACATGACTTCCCCTACCTAACAACACGTAATATGCATTCTGACAATTGATATATAGGTTTCGTAACAATGAAACGACATCATTCGTAACGATGCATTCAATATGATTACATATTTACATTACGAAAATTGCTATTATTTTGCTTCCAATTATGATCATAATGTTATGATACACGCTACCATGCAATGGCAATTTGGGAGTACAGAGATTTCTTTAGAAGCAAACCTTTCTTAAAGCTTTCTCTTCATTTCAAACATTACATGGATCTGTTCTGATGATTTTCAACCGGGATAAACCAAAATGACGACACAATATTATTGAACTTCTCCTTTAACTTGTGATTTACGTCATTCGTGCGTTAAAAATACAGTGAGGAGAGCAAGGTGATGCTACTATAGTTCACGAGATTGCATCGGATAATATTGGATACTTGGTAAAATTCGCCAACATGAAATTATGTAGAACTATGCAGGAATTATGAATATGTCATGTATGTCCTATCTGTGAAATGTAAACGTTAGCAGTGTCCTGATATTCAAATTATGCAAGGAAACCCGTTTACTTGCTAGACTTCACTGTCAGACACTATTGAGTGACTGACTGGCTTTTTTTTCTTCTTTGGTAATAACATACATAAAAGCATTTGTCTACATCACACTTCTTGTAATGGCCAAAATTAAACTGATTGAATCTTTGCGCAGCACAAAACGTACGACCATTCTGTACAATGGTCTGAAAATCAGACTATTACTTTCTGACTTGGTAGCACTTAAGTCGATTCGACAACTAATAGTCGTTATTTTTCCACTTAAAGACATTTTCAAGCCCCCCTTTTTTAGGGAAGTTCTAAATTAGTATTATCTTTCAAATGCCGTTGGAATTTAACCTTTTCATTTTTTTGGCCTGCAAATGGGACATAGTACCTTTAAAAGAGGATTAAACTATGAACAATATCGAGAAGGAAAAAAACGTATATGTATATAACGTGGATATTTACATTCAATATGATCTCCATTTTGTTTCTACTTCATGAACATTATGAACAATAAAAGCATCTCACCATTATAGCGCTTAGACTTAGAGACTTCGGTGGAAAGCGCTTTAAAAGCATTGTTTTTTAAACTAATTATTATCTTCTTTTTCTTCCTCTCTCTCTCTCTCTCTCTTTTCTCATCTCTCTCCACCCCTCTCTCTCTCTCTCCCTTTCTGTATCTTTCTCCGTCTCTCTGTCTGTCTCTGTGTGTATGTGTGTGTGTGTGTGTCATCTCTATCTCTCCTCATCTCGCTCCCCCTCTTTCCGTTTCACCCTCTCCTCTCTTTCTCTCTATTTCTCTCTCTCTCTTTCTAAAGAGGTGAATATGTTCCTTTCATACCCCCCCACCCCCGCTTGTTGGCACAATCAAACCCAACAAACTGTAAGTACACACAATAAACAAAAAAAGTGAAGACCGAAAATAAAGGGCACGTGAAAAAAAAAATTTCTTTCCACATTTTTTAAAAATATCTTTGTGCCCTCTCCCTACCTCAAAATAAAATCTTGGATTCTGTATCCATCCCCTTCTCCTGCTTTCCTACATCCGATTTGTACCCCTCCACTTTCGAGTTTCTCATTTTTCGTCATCCCAATATCACCACGTTTTATGCCCAGGCACTAATTTGTACAAAACCATAGCTGTCACTTTGCGTCAAAAGGCGGGAATATTATATCTTCTCCTTCCATTACTACCATGGGGATATTTCGCGCCAGGCATTCCAGTTCAATTATTCAGACGTTGCCTTTGAGTTCAGCAGAACAATAAACTTCGCTGCATACTCAGCCAGAGGTTTTAGGGATTTCACGCTGCAGCTATGCATAAAATGTCATATTTCTCTGCCCTTTCACTATATCATGTTCGGTAGAGCCCCTAGTCTCCTACACGTACGATCGGAAATGGCCAATGGGGGTTTAGCAAAGCGGGTGAAGAAGTGTAAAAATGGGGACACTAGATGTATCTTAATTTAAATATAAATTGACATGAATTTTCAAATCCAGAAGGAGTAATTTCTCAACGACGGGGGCACTTCCGGTGACTGGTTATTATCTGATTATGAAACCGATTTGGAGAATAGGATTGAAATCTGAGGGAGTTGAGAGATAATTATATTTTCCTAAATCCTAATCATGATAATATAAACTGAGTGAATGCAACACCAAATAATGTGGTACATTGAAAGTTCTTGGTACTTTCTACGTCTAATCTACGTAGTTTTGAACACAGTCCCGAAGGAAATTTTCGAAAGGTAGAAAGTAAAGAGTGTTTGGTGAAACGGGGTTGCCACAGGGGTGGGCACTTGGGCACACCCCCTCGCCCACTCAGAACAGCGGAAAGAAATGTAATTTAAGGGAAAAGGGAAAGGATTCAGAGGCCATGTTCTCTCACATTTTGTTTTAACCTATAGTTAGACCTGTGCCCCCCCCTCCCCACCATGACAGTGACATCGGTGCCCCCTCAGAGACTGGACCAAAATTAAGCCAATGATTTGAAAAGGGGTTGTACATTCCTTCAAAAGTTAAACAGATCCTCCCTAACAATGACGATATTTTTAATTACATGCTCTATGCATCTGGGTACATCGCTAGACAATCCTCAGTAAAACGATATTGACGTGATGATTCATGGTAATAGGAAGATAACTTTAAACAGGCGAGCTTCAAGATCGTAAAAGAAGAATTTCAAAAATAAAACTTTTCGTTCAACTAGGCTCACTAAGGTGCAACATCTGCATGGCAGGTGTTTTCTAAACTTGCAAATGAATTAATTAGTCTTGAATACATTTACACAAAATGAGTTACTACATTTTGAACAAGACAGTTTGTCTTGGGAAGCGAAATAGTAGTCAAAAGAGCTCTATAATTTGTAATAATCACAAATGACATTAATATTCCCTGATAATCAGCTGCGGTTAATTTATTTCAATCTGATAAACACAACCTTCCGCTGTGTAGTATGTCGAACTCTATTCCTTGAATTTCAATATTTCCTTATTTTCCAGCTCTCGCTAAGCTAGGTTTATTCACGCAAATAGGGAAACGCCCCTTCAGCAAATGAATGTAATTATTATGGTGGAAATCCTGACATCAATTCAGCAAATTTAAGAATGCCATGAAATTGATTGTTTTACTGGCAAATATGATGGTTATAAAATACGAGATTACGTTTGGATATATTTCCTTTTCCTCGATAAATGGTTTTGAATTTGAGCGAAGCTCTATATCTCGACGACCAAATTGTTCTCGTGCAACAATACTCTCTCTCTCTCTCTCTCTCTTGCAGTAGCAGCAGCAGCAGCAGCAGCAGTAGTAGTAGTAGTAGTAGTAGTAGTAGTAATAGTAGTACTAGTAGCAGTATAAGTAGTATTGGTAGTATAGTGGTAGTAGTAGTAGTAGTAATAGTAATAGTAGTAGAAGTAATAGTAATAGTAGTACATGTAGTAATAGTAATAGTAGTAGTATTAGTAGTAGTAATAGTAGTACTATAGTAGCAGTATAAGTAGTATTGGTAGTAGTAGTAGTAATAGTAGTAGAAGTAATAGTAATAGTAATAGTAATAGTAATAGTAGTAGAAGTAGCAGCAGCAGTAGTAGTAGTAGTAGTAGTAGTAGTAGTAGTAGTAGTAGTAGTTGTAGTAGTAGTAGTGGTGGCAGTAACAGCAGCAGTCGTATAGTAGTAGTAGTAGTAGTAGTAGTAGTAGTAGTAGTAGTAGTAGTAGTAGTGGCAGTAACATCAGCAGTCGTATAGTAGTAGTAGTAGTAGTAGTAGTAGTAGTAGTAGTATTAGTAGCAGTAGCAGTAGCAGTAGTAGCAGCAGCAGCAGGTAACATTCGAAACTATAGACTTAAAATCACGTTCCTTCCTACGATACTGCTACAGTTATTACAAAATCAGAAGGTCGTTATACTAATGCAGAGGAAGCAGGAACATCAAAATCAAGCTGTGCACTGCAGTAAAACATTCCGAAACACGAGGATATTTAATTGAAAAACTACCGGTGCCACATGGAAATTTGAAAGGAATGAAGAAATGTCGAGTCAAAAAAGGCAACACACAAAATATGATTTCACCAATTTCAGGCTCATATTTCATACGTAATCATTTTACGAAAATAATACTACCTCTTTCTAATCAGACCGTAATAAAAGTGGTTGAACTGTACATGTAGTTTCAATTTTATAATATACCTTCAGGAATATTTTGCAAATTTCAGGCAAAAGAATAATCGGTTACTTTCTTTAAAAAAAGGTTTCCTATTTGTTTCTTTGTATTTATCTTCTGAGTGAGAAAAAATTATCTAAGATTATTAAAATGTAAACTTCCTTCCTCTTTATCAGTTTTCCTCAAACTATTTTTCTCTCATTTTTAGGCTTTTATTTCAGCCAATAAGATATCAGAGTAGTCATCTCCTTTAATTCATTGAGGGGTATCTGAGTCTGCAACGACCTGTATCGAGTTGGAAATCCAAATGTTTTGGTGAGGTTCAAGGAGGGTCGACCGACTGATCTTACTTCAAGATGGCGAGGGGTACACCGACGCACACCTGCTAGCCTTCTCTGCAGTCCATACATACAAATATATCTGATTATTCTTAGAATTATAATAAATAAAAACGGCGGTTTACCTATAATATTTTGACGACTGTTTGCAAAATATGGTGTCTTTTATTAACTTGTTAATCTTAAGTTCGAGTTATGACGATGATTTAGAATTATAAAAAAAAAACGATAGTTACACACAGAATTGTCAAAACTACAAATTGATCACAGTGTGTGCCAAATGACATTTGATATAAACTATATAATAGCTCGGAAAAGAACAAATGAGTTAAAAAGAAATCGAGGAAGCAGTCCGACCCACATGACATGAGTTCTTACACACTGTATAACTTATGTGAAAATGAGAGTTGCGCCTTTCAATGAACGCGATCTCTAGCAAGTTTTCTTGATAATTTCGTATTTAATTCGTAATATATTTTGCAGGTTCAAACAGCCTATCTACTACATCACATACAAACATAGAAATCAATATTTATCAGTCTTGAAATCAGGCTACACGTGAACGACAAATTGCCTGTTAGTATCACCACTGAGAGATGAAACGAAAAAGAAGAGTCTGAGTGATCGAAGTCAAAGTTCCTGAATCATTTATCCAGATTGGGTGAAATTCCCACGACTCTTGAATGAATCACAAATCGACCTGCATGCATTTTACATGAATGATTACAAATTTAAGCTGAGTGGGCAAAAATGAGATAAAACATATGCTTGGGTTTATTTATGTTATAAATTCAAAAGGATTAAATGTTCAATGAAGTATGACTTGTAAGTACACAAAAAGATGATATAAATGGGCACTCATCGATCTTAAAGGGATAGTTGAGTTCTTCTTTAAGACAAATGCCTTCAAAGTAATTCAAAGTGCATGGTTATTGCTCTTTTTCTTATTTATGACATTTCTAGAGCCCTTTTAGAACCTAAAATTGTTATGAAGGTAATTTTAGACCCCAAAATGTGTGAAATTTAAATTAAATACGATCATACCAATTCAGCTCCACTTTCAAAAAATACGGTGACCGTTAATTGATTAATTAATTAATAATAACGTATCATAACCAACACGAAAAAGCCAACAAAAAGCCAAAATTGGAATTGGCCGGAATAAAACGTATAAGGCGCTATCTCGTTTTTTCAACGGCTGGTTCAAAATTACCGAATATTTGTGGGGCACCACAAATATTAGAAATGGTTATATTTATGGATATTTCAGCCGTCTCTGAACCGATTTTGATCAAACAAAGATGATTTTGTCATTTAAATTGTATATTCTTTCAAATTTGACACTCAGCTTTTCATTATCTCACACAAAATTATTTTGTGTAGCGCCCTCTGCAACAAAACTCAACTATCCCTTTAAGAGGATAGATGGATAGATGGATCTATAGATAAGGCGCATACTCCGCAAAGAAACACCTCATTGCTCAGGATTTAGCTAAGCTACAAACGAGATGTAAGGCAATAACAGTTATGCAATGAACTTCCTCCTGACACTTACTTCTAGATTGCACCTGGGTTGAGGGTGGCAAATGTAGATCAATGTCCATTTCAAAGGGCAACGTGCTTCGGCTTGGATTGGAACTCGGTCGAATTAAAGAGAAAGACCAGTTCTGGTCATGCGATTGCATTGTGAAAGAAACGTTGTGGAATCGATCAGAAAAGGTTGATCATCTAGCATATAAGTATTGGTATGTACTGCAAGGTTCTGGAATCATCAAAATGATAAGAAATTTGGCCCAGTCTTCGTAAAGTTACAAGCACTGTACACAGAAAGATGTATATGGGACTATGCGACCACGTGCGCGATATCTATTTGGTCCCAATAGATATACTAATTTACCAAATATATCAATTAGTAGGCGGTTTCCCGACGTTCCCGGCAAAATTTGTATCATCACGTATTAGTCAAAACATATTCTTTCACATGATTGGTAATGAGAGCTTCGATTTCATTTTTTTGAGAGAGGGGCGTTTCCAAAACTGGTCTTTACCTTTAATCTTGGACGTAGGAGAGAGCCATATTCCGTTGACAAATAAACGGGACAACAATAATTCTTTCCTAACGTTTACTCCGATGTAGCAGTGAAGTTTCATTTATGTATTACTGCTTTCATCAGTTCCCAACGTGTCTAGGGATTACACAAACCTCATAGTCCTACAGGATTTTACGAAAATGCAAATCTAATTTTGACCGAGGGCATTTTTTAAACACCATTCACCTTTAAACAACATGAATTAAACGTGTCTAAGCATTAAGACCCGGATAGTGGGTTACCTATACATGCCCGATATTTTTCATTTCGTCTTCATAACACGACTATTCAATGCTCCTTGCCTCCTTGACATTAATGGGGAAAGACAAGGTTCAAAATGCATGCGAAAATTTCCATATCATTTGACATTTGCTGTGCATTTCAGGCCCTAAAGCACAGACATGTAAAAAAAAGTTTCCTATTTTCAAATTGAAGAGGGTGCCGTTGAAAGAAGGCGACATTATTGTTTTCAGAAAAAATGAGTGCAAAAGATTCACATGGGTGCTGCGGTTGATAATTCTCTGAGAATGGTTAGACGTTAAAAGAAAAAGTACATCAAAAAGGCAAGGAATTTCTCCCACGTTATATTATCTATCAGTGGCGTAGCTATTAAGGGGGCACATAAAGACAAAAGGGGGCACGTGCCCCTGATAAAATGGTGAAAACTAATAACAACAGGAAAACATGAGAAAAAAGGAAGGCACAGCGAGAGAATAGGAAGAGAAAAGTAGCTAAGACCCCCTCCCACACCCCTTTCGGTCATTCGGTGTCCTTGTTAACTCACATTTCATTCACGAAGTAAGACTGGTGCCCTAATGATGTCATTGTCAGTGCCCCCTTTATCGTTGTACCCACGCTACGCCACTGTTTTCTTGTACTTGCCATGTAAATACATATAAATTAATTCGAGGAATCAATAAGTTTACAATTGAGCTTGGAAACTTGAACTTGAACACTCGAATCTCGTGCTTGAGGGTGGGCTGTTCAGTATTCAAGCACATGCAGGTGGGATCATTAGCATTTTAAGATGAGAACCATATATATAGATTTGGTCGGAGAGGGAGAGAGAGAGGGAGAGAGAAAGATAGAGAGAGAGAGAGGGAGAGAGAGAGGGAGGGAGGGAGAGAGAGAGAGAGAGAGAGTTGACAAGAACTCCTGCTCAGAACATCGAGAGCATATCTAAATAGAATGCTCGAGAAACGTGATCAGAAAAAACTTGAGAAATCACTGGCGCCAGTAGTAAAGTGTTTTACACAAGCCCTGACACCCCTCCACACCCGGTCAAACCTCAGGAGGTCCATGGCCTCGCAGTCACTGAACATGTTTTCACTCGATAATACGTATATCGTCATGTCTCCAGAATTGAAGATCAAAAGTAGGCCTTCGTCAATGTCCTCATCTTTGATGGAAAACAGGATCAAGAGGCAGATACTTGCCGCAACTACCAGCGTCATTCTCCTCAAACAACCACGGCCACATACATGTACCTCATTGAGCCCACATTACACGAAAACGTCACCCCCCCCCCATCCCAACCCCATCGCGTCTCGTAAATGCCAAACAACAACCATCAGAGCCATGCACTGCAACCTCAAAGTCCATGATCATACCACGCTCCAAAACAAGAGCATTTCCTCATTCCGTCACAGCACGTCAGTATTTTCGTAATGGCATCACTGTGCTAGTGCCCAGATCATCAGAAACCCTACAAAGAAGCATTGTCAGTGATTGTAAAAGATAATTTCCGTGAGGACATCGTGCAGAGAGTACACTCGTTTACAGAATATCAATGTACCGTAAGAAAACAGAAAGTTATACAATTTGTCATTTTCAGTATACTGCCCACCGCCTTCCATGTTCCGATCAATAAAATGAATCTTCTAACAGCTTGGTGTAAAATACACCTCAAAATTGGCGTATCATTAAATCCTAGATAAACCAGGGGCGGGGTCCTCCCCGGGCAAGGGGTACGGGTAGAATATACATCACCTCTCTTTGGTGTGACAGAAATCACGTGGAAGTTTGAGACCTACCACTTTTCTGGCCCTTGATATGGAGGGGACGTACGCCTGCTCCGTCACAGGGGCGTATCCTACTCCTAGGCGTCAGGAGGGGCAAGACATCGGAGCTTCTTGAGAATTTGTATTATGCAGTGCGTTCCCAAGAGCAATCCTAATATTGGACTTACAAATGATTACCTAAAAATACGGCTGCATATCTTTCTTTTCTCATGAACGAAATAGTCCTGTTTAATAATGTTATGCATGCTTTATGAACAAAAGTCTTTCTTGACAACTAAAAAGCTTGCCTGATGCTTGCCCTACATGGCAACAACTAGTGTATGCAAAGTGTATTCCATCCATAGTGATGTCATTATTCACAGCGGGTGAATGAAATACAGGGTATAGTGGTAACCGGGGGTGAGGGAGAGAAACATGCACAAACTGAAATACATTCAGGTCTACTGGCGAGGGAGGGGCACATTTTCTACCCCTCCTTACCTCTCCTTAAATACCCTGGGGCTTCACACTTCGCTGGATACGCCACTACCGCAACTCCTGGCCCACTGTGATTATTCATGATCACAGTAGGGAGTTCCCCTGTAGAGTGCTCGTGGTCATGGAGGTGATGGTGACGTTGAAAGCGATCCGTTGAAACTCTACCCCTTTTTCGATAAACTTCAATGTCGACACTGTCATTCACTTCACTGTGCTCTTGCCTCATACGTGTTTGACACTGTAAAGAGCAGTGCAAACTGTTGGTCTAAACCACAACGAAGGCTGCTGATGCTTATTCCTCAAAGGTTCGGGTTACAAAATGTTGAAACATTGAAGGGGGAGGCTTGACAAGAATCTTCAATAGGGCTCTTTAAAGCCCAAGTCCACTCCAAAAATAACTTACTTTCAATAGAACCAGAAAAATTAGATAAACCAATCAAAAAAAGTTTGAGCAAAATCGGATAACTAATAAGAAAGTTATGAATTTTTAATGACATGAAAAACTTTGAAAATCACTACACAAATTGGCAACTCACTCATGAGTCTGTGACGTATGGTCCTCACTATCCACTAATTATTTTCTTTATATTGATAATATAAATTTCCTATTTTCACCATAAGAATCTTATTTCTTCACATCAGCATCCAAGTTAGATTGTTAGTAATATGTTTTTGTGTGGATGCACAAATAAAGAGTATTTTTGTCCAGTTAAATCATGAAAAATTGAATTTTGATAAACTATTTATATAAAAATCAATAATTATGAAATACAATATTCAGAAAATAGTATCAATTCTTCAAAATTCATAAAAGTTTTGGGAAATGTCATGCACGCAATATGATACAAATCATATAACCTGGGCAAAGGCATGGGAAATCAAGTTTTGGGGGATAAAAAGGAAATTAATGGGATTAAACTATATAAAGCAATTGATAAGTTGTGAGGACATGACGTCACAAACTGATAACCATCTTGGCAATTTGTGTTGTGATTCTCATTGTTCCATAGTTTTACATACTTTTTCAAAAATTCATAACTTTCTTATTAGTTATCCGATTTTGCTCAAACTTTTTTTGATTGGTTTGTCTGATTTTTTTGCTTTTATTGAAAGTAAGTTATTTTTGGAGTGGACTTGCCCTTTAATGTGTTTAACGGTGATTATGAACACTGCATGTATTTTTTGTCTTCACCATAAAAAGATATAGAGTGAGATCTAAATCCATTCTTAATCCGAACTTAAATCAACTACATGTAGTACGAAGTCCCCGCCAATATAACTATATAGAGAGCTTACCTCTCCGTGCTTCCATGATCATGATATCACTTTAGTTATCGGGGATGTCATGTCTCTGGTGATGATTGAGGATGACCGTATGATGGAGTATGCTTTTTGCTCTCAATTCGAATCATACTTGTTGAATGCCTATAGCATCTCATGTTTACTTACCTCACACTCGTGATACCTGAAGACGATTATTAATCAAGAATGATGGATCAAACAAGTACAATTCACCTGCCAGTGCCATGTTCTATATACATTTAAACTGGCCAATTCATTCTTACAGTTACACCAGGGATCGTCTCTGCTTGTTCACCGAGTACCAAATCCCCATCAAAACAAGTAGAAATCAACGACATCTTCGAGCGAATTGCCGGCGAATCTTCCCGCCTCTCTCAGTACATGGTAACATGTCCATGGTTACACCTGCATGCTACTGTCTCACTCTTCTAACTTTCAAATTTAGTTTGATTGCTGTACGCCGAAGCATTGTACGATTACAACCGTTCCTTTTGATATCATGTTATTGTTGCTTACCTTACAGTCGTGTGTGGCAATACCTGAAGTCGGTTATTAATCCAAAATTGATCCAACAAGTACAACTCCCTGCCACTTCTATTCTCAATCACGTCTGAACTTTATAGCGAGTCGAACGTGAATAAACTTCCCAAGGCATATTTATCGCGTGCAGCGAATCTCTGCCAACTCGCTACGTGCGTTCTCGCCGCGTATGTAGCAAGTAGCAAGGGACGCATTAGTATTACCCAGGCGGGCTTGATCCCCGATGATATGTATTGCAAACCCCTCCACCTTGTTACCCTAAATCATTGCTGACAGTTGTCGGATGGTTTACGTCGCTGAGCGCTCACAAATATAACCGTTTATCGCATTCCAATACATCTGCGTGCTTTTGGACTAACAACTTTTCAAGGAGGCACTCCGATGTCTGGTTCGGCCATGGACCTAACACAAATGGTTTGACAATTCAGATCGAGCTACGCCATCAGATTTGAGAAGATTTTCTCACCATTGATACAACACACCAACCTTCAGCTACGTCCCAAAACCACATAAACATAGGTTTGGAGTCGGACTACTCGAAATTGTCATCATTAAACTGTTAAAAATGTTTTACTAGTAACTTCATTTCATTGTTATTCTACTGCATGTACATCATTTTAACCTCTACGGATGCATCCAGCCTACTCATCGATCATCGATGGACAGTAAAGATTTCGCTTATTTCAAGCTTCGTTCAAAAATAAAGCAGAAATCCTGCCCAACCCACCCCGTGTTTATAAATTTTCTATAAAAGCCATCGTACTTTTCAACTAAATTTTTTCGTGGATATGGTTATGAGTGGTGTCATTGAAAATAAGACCTTAAAGTTATTTAGATACCCTGAATTATCCCAAAATCATGATTAAATGGTTTATACAATTCATTGTAACATCTGTATTACCTTGAACCAATACAAATGCAGATGGAATATCTTAGATACATGCTAGGCCTACTATCAACATGTTTATTATCGTCATCTGAAATTCAGAACCACTAATATGATAATAATGGTATTCATTAATATGAGGTAGTATAATGTATTTTCTAACAGTAATGAGAGTACACGGGCAGTGGAAGCAGCAGTATGCTGTCATTAAAGGTGCTATCAATCATGATCAATGTCATATCAATTTTTGTCTCTATCACGGCTTTATAAAAATTATACACAGAATATTGTTGAAGAATATCCAACGAATGATGAAGCCAGAGAGAGAGAGAGAGAGAATAATTGATGACCTCTTGACAATGGAAAGCCCTTGACCATAGTCCCATCCCTACATTTTACTGTCCCCGAACCAGAGTACTCCAGCCTGCCTACCGCCCCCTCCACGCCTACACGCACAAACCAATCCTCCGAAGGCATACGGGCATAATATTCTACCGGAAGGATTGTCGTATCTTATAGTTTCACACAAAGGTAAACATTTGAAATACTCTCTTATACCACAAAACAATTGCCTAAGACATAACGAGCAAGCGAAGTGAGTGAGGAAGCAAAATAAAAACCCATAACAACCTTTTATAAGAACATGCTGACAGCCATTTCTGGGCATTCAATCAACCACTATGCTGTTGACATTATGAACACATCATTGCCCGAATATTTGGAGTTTCCAAATTCTAGAGAAGGGATAAAAAGCCCCCCACCCCCTCCCTCCCGTACGCCTATGGCCGCCAATCCTCTCGAAATTTTGTACAGTGTTAAAAAGATTCATATAACGTTTGGAGAGTGTTATAGGTTTTAGTGATTAAATTTATCCGTCTTTAATAATAACAAACCTTTAGCATCCATCTTCGTTTACATCCCCTGCACCTATCAGGTCTTAACTTAAATCTCACTATCTGTAAAAATACACATTAAATTTTCCAATTCAATTCTCGACCGAGCGATGGCTGTTTGAAACGTCATGAAAATCAGGTCATGTCAACGGTCTGACGGGAGGGCCAAGTAGGTATCACCCAGAGTCGTAGACGATGCACAAACAACCAATTATTGATAATCCATATTAAATCTCGATTCAACTTAAACGCAGGCTTTTGCAGGCACGTCATTAGCAGAGGTGCATTATAGCATGTACCTTCTCGATCCGACATACTGTACTTGAGACTGGAAAAGCCGACTAAAAACTAAATATGTTACATTGCTGTAACGCTTGTTCAAATTTTGATTTTCTTCCATCCCAAGCCGTCTTCATTGCCCCCTCCCCAACCTCCACGTCTGTCTGTCTCTCTCCCTCTCTCCCTCTCTCTATTTATCTGTTTATCTAGCTTATTTCCCTCCTTCTCTATTTGTTTCTGTCCCTTTCCCTTTCCTCCCTCTTACCCTTTATGCTTTCTTTAAATCCTCTTTTTTTGCACTCTCCCTCTCCCTCTCCCTTTACCTCTCTCTCTCTCTCTCTCTCTCGCTTTCTTTCTCTCTCTAGCTCTCTCTCTCTTTCTCTCTCTCTCCTTCTCTCTCTCTCTCTATCTCTCTCCCTCCCTTGCTTTGTCCACATCTTTCCGTCCAACCCACTATTCCGTATTAATATTCATCTGTTGTTCTTATTTTTTCCGTTAGTGAAACAAAGAAACGTTTCTACATGTCGCCCATAATGGCATGGAACCTGCGAAAGCAGTCTTCCTGCACGAACCAAACCGCTAAATATGCCATAGAAGATGAAATTACAATCTACTAATGAACATCGTAACTCGAGTTCCCATGGAAACACAATGAATTTGTGTGTTGAATTTCAAACATGCAAGTAAAAAAAAGGTGCACGGAGTATAGTGGCTGTATCATCATGGAGTTACCACTGCGAGCAACTACCGTATGGTAAAAATGTAAAATGTAATTTGTGAGGGAACTCAACCCTATATTCCCATTTGTAATGGTAACACAATAGCAAGAGAAAAAAAAGACACGTGTGAATGGTTGCACTTTAAAATTCTCTTACATCTAAAAACAAACAATAATAATAATACTGTCTGGAATGCTCCCCAGGGAGAGGAGAATGTGTATACATTGTGTGCTGTTAAGCCTGAATCCGATGACCGGGGTAGTAATAAATATGTAAAGCGCTAGACACATCGTTGATGTATTAAGCGCTATATAAAAGCCGAATATTATTATTATTATCATCATCATCATCATCATCATCATCATCATCATCATCATCATTATTATTATTATTATTATTATTATTGTTATTATTATTATTATTATTATTATTATTATTATTATTATTATTATTATTATCATTAAATGCCTAATTAACACCTTTCCTCCCCCGAGAGAAAACAAAAAAGGGGGTTGGGGCCAAATCATCTTGGACGTTTATTTTGTAGTCCAAATACACCCTATATATACTTCCAACATCATCATTAATTATTGTGTGTTAATGCCAGTAACACTAAAAGGAAAAGGTTTGCGCGTGTAACTTTGATGAGTCAGTCGAACAATGCACACTAAAGAATACCACTATACCACCTCTAACCCCCGCACCCCCTCCCCCACCAAAGGGTGCCCCTTTTGAGTCATTTATATCTCGTGGCATTGTCCCTGCCAAACGTGAGATCGACCCGAAGCATTCAAATCATCTCCCTAACTCAAGATGGCAATTAATTGTAACTTTCATATCTAAAACGTTGGGGGTGCCCCTTCAGGCACAATATGACGACCGATCATTTTTATAATGTGCGATATTGTCATATTTGATGAATGTGTTTATTGCAGTGCATCAATGCCCTAGGTCGTACTGCTGTCACGTGGTAGCCTTTATGAGAGGTTGATGGGTTGAAACATTCTTTTCTCCTTCTCCTCCTCCTCATCTCTCCTACCGTCCTCTTCTATTTCTTCATTCCTCCTCGTCTCCCTTTCTACTCCCATGTCTTCGTAAGTCATTTTATAATTCCTACATTATCATAACAATAAATAACAATTACCATGCTTAATTATCACTACTGCTATCACTACCTTTTTAGTAGAAGTAGTAGTAGTAGTAGTAGTAGTAGTAGTAGTAGTAGTAGTAGTGGCAGTGGCAGTGGCAGTAGTAGTGTAAGTATCCTTTTTCATAATCATTATAACCAAATTATATTATCATTTGTTTTTCACAATCATAACTATGATTAAGATCCCTTTACATATAATCCTCCTCCATTTCCGTCTCTCAAAAACTAAATTTCAAAGTCTTGACGAATTTTCTTTGTTTCGTGCATGACAAATAATCCGTAATCCATTGCATTAGATTAATGCTTCAATAAGGATAATAATATTTTCTTCAGGTTTCCCACAGTTTCGTCATAATCATAATTTACGGATTACTGATAGAGCGATGCGTCACAATACGGATCTGCATTTAGCATTATCTTAATCGTCTTGAGTTATCTTACTAAGTCTTACCCAGTTTGTGAACTGAAGAAAACCTAAATGTCAGATGGATTCTATCATTCCATTGATTTGATAATTGATTGCAGTTGTGTTTGTCAGCAGTCAACACGAGCAGACTTTTTATCTGAGATATGGTAATGACATTTTAAGCGAAATTATCGAGCCCGTAATGTGATTCAGCGCACCATTTCACAACAGTCATGACGGTAGTAGATGTCCCCATCGGCCTTATTCTCTTATCTTTGTTAACTTCATTTTCTCTTCATTTATCCCTTCATTTTCCTCCACGTTCATAACCTTCCTACTTTCATATTCTACTTGTCAATTCCCCCCTCAATGACGTTCATCTGCGTTTTGGCTTCCACTCTCAAAATATACCCTCTTTTTGTTCTGACAACGGCTGAAAACTTGTGAATTGTACATTTTGAATTGTAGCTCTTTTCGACTAAAACTGAACAAACAAAAGTGCAAAGAACACTGTACCAAATTAAGTACTCAATGCATAAAAATGTCTTTAACCTTTGAGGTGGAATTTCAATAAACCAATCACATTAACATAATCACCCTTATAATGGCAAATGAGCAAACACTTTTCCACAGACTAATGGGTTTCAATCTCCTTTGCTATAATCATGAAGCTAGACTTCGGGAATTCGGATTTCTCGATCAGACAGACAGATACAAACATTTTCCTGGTCAAATGCAAACAGGATATTTTTGTTTATAAAGATCAGTTAAGTGAATGGCTCTCTAGGAATGCGAATTGTTTTTTAAAATGTAGGAAAATAATTATGTGGTTGCAAGATTCGATCAAAATGGCAAATTATCAATACTTTATTAAATACATGTAGGGATACATTGCATTGAGAATTTTACCATAAGAATCAGCATACTGGCAGCTCTCTTCAAGGACACCGACATTTCGTGTCTACATAATCAGCTTTAGAGTGTCTAATTTTGCTAATATAATGGTAAAAATGTAATTTTAGTCATTACATAATTAAAAACTACAAACAGACAACGTCGATGCTCAAATATTTGGCGATGGTTGCCCGGATATTGGTTACTTCAAAATAATCGGGCCCTGCAATCCTGCAGCCCGTCTATCCCCAACATTCACACACTCGTACGCCCATGAACATCAGGGTAGCCAACGATTTTAGAATTTAGAATTTACATAATTTATTTATCTCCACATCTCTAAAGATGGGCCTGGGATGGGGGCGAATTACAAGTGTTCACCTTATAAGTAATATTAGATATTTAGATGTTTTGTCTGTATATCGGATATCCTGCTGACCAATACAAGCCAACTGTTCCTGTTTAAGTTCAATTTGTCGGCACTCCAGTAAATCTATAGGCAGAATCGCGATATCATATATTTAAAAAAACAATACCATGACATTTGCAAGAGGTCTATAAACGGCAACAATGTCTTATGATCAATCTCCATGATGGACAATACCAGCAAATTGCAATAAGAAAAGGATTACGGTGCTTGGGATGTCCTTTCCACAATGATTTATGAAGACAAGTCATGAACTATGTCCTTTTTTGTACAGTGTGTAGTCTTTATAGGACAATCTTCGCAGTCTAGTACTAGTAAACTAGAAATCAAGGGCAAGAAAGACAACGATAAGAAATAAACAAAATATTTAAATCCGCTGCGTAGAGATTCCACAATAAAAACGAAAAATTAAATTAAAAAAAAAATAAAATAAAGGTCTACAAGAAAACAAATACGTCAAAGTTCAGAGTAGATCACGGTCTAGTATCTAAAATATTTTTCTCACTTATATGATTATTTCTCCATTTTACAGAAAAATAAATACCATTACTGGCTGTGGTTGTTGTTGTTTTTGTTCTTGTTATTGTTTAGTTGTTGTTCTTATTGTCGTCGTTGATATTGATGTTAGGAAAAGCACAAAGAAGATTGGAATTTTTAGTTGGCTTTCTATTCTAGCGTCTTTTTAAAGCTTGCACTTAGGCGTCACAGTTCACAGGGAGGAGGGCAAATTCTTTTTAGACACGGTGACGAATTCGGGGGGGGGGCGGCAACCGGCCTTGCCCCTATCAGAACTAACTTAGCAAACATTAAGTACAAATGGGCAAATCCCACCCACCCCTTGACAAAACCTAGATCCGCCTCTGCTAGACACACCCATCATGCAAAGACAATGGATTGGAGAAAAGAAGAAACGGGGGTCTTGTAGGAAAGACTAGTTTTTACTTTTGAGTCGTGATCTCGAGCAAAATAAATCCAAGGAGAATATTGAAACCTAGCTAGGAATAAATCAGGATCATATAGATTTCAAAGTTGATTGTTTATGCGTTTCATCTCAAAAGGCCTGGTATGTATGAGATCAGGGAGCCGGTGTATTTTAATTTACTATTACCCCTTGCGGGGGTACCCCCCCCCCCTTGAAAACAATGTGGCATGCCCAATACCCATGGCCTCAGACAATCCTGGTCTATTGTGATTAATCTCTTTTCTTTGTTGAAGCCAATCTCCGTGATGAAAATTGAAATATAATGAAATAATGATTAATGGGACAAATTTGTAATTGCTTCATAATCATGTCACTGAGTGAGCGTTAATGATGACTAATTATAATTACGTACAAACTGCCCGCGAATCTTAATTCATAAACAGAAGGATAGTAGATTAATTAAACAAAATAAACACGTGCATACAAGGTCAACAAACTTTAAATACATCAGAGGAGTGGAGCTTGCATGATAATTCCCGCGATTCCGGTTCATACTATACACTTTTACCACTGGCAGGGGGGCACAACAACCTCCCCGCGCCCACATTAAAACCCAATGTGAAATACTTACAGTACACGGTGCCCCCTTTTAAATCATGCATGTACCACAAAGACACCTAACACCTAAAATTAAAAAACCTCACTTATCTTTTTGTAGTAGGCTTAGTTGTTTTGCTTTATATTGTTTGTTTGTTTGTTTTGGCTTGTCACATAATTTTCTGGTAAATTAGCAAGATCAGCACCCAAAGTGTTTTAACCTTCTCCTTAGGGGGCGGCTAGTAGGAAATATGTAGGAATTGTGCCCCCTGACACTTTACAAGATCTATGATTCGCCCCTACTATACCATTCCCATACTATACCATTCCCAAACAGTTGTAGTAACATTGTAAAAAGCCTGAACAATGATGAATAACACGATATTTGTAGGAGCCGGAAATAACAATCATATGAAATATCACTCTCTTGCCTCTTGGGCCTTCGACTAACAATAATGTGAAATAGAAGAAAATCCATTTTGGACGGTGTCTTTTCACTTATTTGTTTAAATGTTTAGGCGAGTGGATTATACAAGTAATATCCGCCTGTAAGTCAGAACACAATATTGTCAGTGGTTTGTGGCTAGCGCAAGGTACTTGCACCCCCCGCCCTCTTCATCGAGTGATGGAGAATAAAAGGACGAAAAGGCGAGTAAAGCGAGATAAGGAAAGGGAGAAAGGGAAAAGGGCGAGACAAGAAGACACCTGTACCTAGAACTCCCGCAACCCCCTAATCAGTAGCCTTCCCATTTTGTTTTCCCATGCTCACCCCCCCCCCCACCCCTACTCGTTCCGGCGCCCCTTCAATGGATGGCCTCATTCTACACCACTGGCTTGTGCATTGTGCAACGGGTCCCGTGACAACACCTTGTCTTCCGCTCAAAAAAACTAGTTTATGCCTGGCGCGAAGTTAGTGAAAGTTTTCTTGGCAAGCCCAAGAATTACTCATTGGTTAGGCATAGAGATTCGAGTATACAACATACCTTGGAAGAGCGTGAGATGGCTGAGATAGAAGCTAGATCGTCCTAAAAGTAATAAAGAAGATGTTCGAATAATCCTAGTAATGTTCCCAAACAGGTCGTCTTCAAGCTTCAATCACAGTATCACCATCGTTGACATCGCCATGCACTAATGTGTGCAAGCACCATGACTACGTTTGCAAGTGGAAATAAGGCTATCCCAAACACAGCCTCTACAACAAGACATATAGCACTAAGCACTTTCTCCGTTGAACATACACCCTCGAGCTCGAGTTGAGAAATGTTACATCTAAAATGTCAGACGTTCCGTTTCCCTCTCTCGAGAAAAAAACACAGAGCCAACACATCGTGTAGGTTTCACCTCAAGTTAACCACATCGCGCTATCATAACAAATCGTACAACGAGTAGGCCTACTTGTACATACAAGTTCTACTACAGCTACAATGGCTAACAAGCTACGAGTAAAAGCTCTTTTGGTTTTTCGACTTTTTAGCAAGCAACGATCTGCTTGCAGTGCTTGTAATCCTCTTGTGACCTTGGAGGTCATGCGAGGTCACGATCGGATTTTAGACGCCGACGACAAAACGACCCGCGGTACACCGCGTTCGCCTAGGTGATCGGGAACAAGCGTCTGCATGTGAGAAAGTCTGTGTTCCAGGACGATTCATATTTTTATTCTCTCACCGTTTTCCGGTATGATTGTTGTCAGAAAGCTGTTGTCACCAGAATACCAGCATTATTCTGTTAACGTTCCACGTGTTCTTTGATTTAATTTACATGTATAATCAGTGGCGGATCCAGGGGCCGGGGCCCGGGCCCTCCCTAGAAAAAAACATGTAAAACACCCTTTTTGAGGAAAAAAGAAGATGGCCCCTCCTGGCGCTCAAGGGGGGGGTGGTGGTGAAATTTTTTTCAATTTTCGAAGGCAAAAAAAATTGTGCTCACTACCCCCTCCCCCACTGAGCGGAAAATCGGCCGACACGGTTTTCAAATTTTCGAACGAAGTGGGCCCCTTTTTTTGGCCCCCTCCCTTGCCGCCGACTGGATCCGCCCCTGTGTATAATGTAGTGCTTTTCCTTTCCATATTTTCAGTGGTATTGTCTAATTTTAAAGGTACTATGTCCCATTTGCAAGGGGTCCTGGGTTCGATACTTGTCCGGTGTTTACATCTCACATGTATCCCTCTCGACCAAGGTGTATAAATAGGTGCCTGGCAATGATTACAGGGCCCTCAGGAAGGAAATAAATTAGACCATTCTTTACAACACTTTATGGAGAGTCGGATGACGGTACGGTAACAGATTTTGGGGTGGACGTACACTTTAATACTGGGTAAAATAAGTCAATATTACTGCTCTCTAAAAGTAGATTTTATTGCTTATTCAGTCGGTCCAGATTATATTTTCATTACTCATAATTATAGCAACCACTGGTTGTTACGTTATTTCTTATTTGTATTATTCACTTTTAACAAATTTTGTACAAAATTCGTACACTCTAAATACATGGATTATCCGGTTCCCGTGGGTATTGGGTTAATATATTCTTCATATTCCCATATGGTATAGACAACTTTCCCTTCGTCCCAATCCATCATGGTTCGATTTTAACCTTTCCAAAGCTCTCCTGAATCCAGACTACATACGTGTTTAATATTTAGATCACAAGACGGTTGTTTGTCATCCTTTTAGACAACAAACTCTGGGTGATTGCGCACATTCTCATGTTTCTTTCTTTTCTTGGAAATAAAGCATTTCGAAGCCGTCTGAGACTTGAGCGTGCAGATTATATATCCATGCATAGAGATTCAACATTTTATACAACGTTGATCAAAATCTGACGGTACGAAAATCCGTTTTGCACAGCAAGAATTTTTGTATTTACATTATATGGTTATTAGACGCCTCTTCATTTCCGAAATTTTAATTATGAGGTAATGTACCAAAACGAACTTCATTATTTCTTAGGGTAAATCGTTTGATATAATTAAAGAGCGCTGCTTTAAAAAAAAATTTAAAAAATTAAATTATGTGTGCATGAAAAATACCTGTACGAGTTGAGAGAGTGGGATGAGGAAGGGAGGGAGGGGAAGGAAGGGGGAGATAAAGAGAAAGAGAGAGAGAGAGAGAGAGAGAGCGAGAATACGACGTTAGTCAATAGATCAATCCTTTAGAAAGCCTTTCTCATATCTTATTTCAATTCTTAGTAAACATTTTAAATGTGGAGAGGGGGAGGATAGAAGGAGGGGAGGAGGAGAGAGGGATGGGGTAAGAGTGAAAAGGAGAGAGGGGGGGCGAGGGAGGAAGAAAATGTTCATAAGAACAAAGAGCTTCTAATTTTGACCTCCTCTATTAAAGAAACCAAGACATTTCTCAGATTAGAAACACGTTTAAGACATGTTCCCACACCAAGGAAATGGCATGAAAGCAGTTCAGCGTGTTCATGTCAATGAATAGTGACGATTAATCAACGTATATTGACTTTTACTTGTTAAGCCCTACACTCTATGAGGCGTCTTCTCTGTGATTCAATCGCCTATTCTACTCGAGGATCCCGTGCCTGTGGGCTGCAAGCGGAGAGGGTGTCCATCCGATTTTTGTCCCGATTTAATTATGTTTAATGTGATAGTACTTTCAGGGGAATTTCTATTTTAATGGAAATCAAAACTAAGCCTTTTTAGTCAGGGAGATAATTTTGTCCAGATGGAATTATTAGTATTATTTGTTGTTGTTGATTCGATTTGATTTTCAATTGTTTTTAATCACGGCATTCCCTACTCAACCACGAAAATCTAAATGAAACACTAAATTTAGATTGTGAGGGATCATAATACATTTTCTTATAACATATATAAAGCAATTTTTCATGCCGGGGCTCGAATCCACGACCTTTGCCTTCCAAGTCAAGTGATTAAACCACTCGACTCCGCCACTTCTACGATCAATCATAATCAATAACCAGGTAGTAGAATAATTTTGAAGGAAACAGTCTTCTTCAAGAGACAACATTTTTTTTTTGTCCCACAAGGATAGGTCGGGATAAAGGTAAAATAATAATATCAAATTAAGATTCAAGCATCCCTTCCGTGCACACAACAATGGGCCACCTCAAGTTCTTGCCCGAAGTAAAATGTTTTTATTTTATCAAAGTGCCCTAGCTTCACTAAAACAGTTTCTGCCATCTTCCTACTGACTGAATCAGGCAAATATCTCGTATGGACACACCCTTGTTCACACCGCTTCTCCATCGCGTATCGCTGGGGTGGTTGCCTGGTTGGGATGTTATAGGAGGCCCATGTGAGAGGTAGCGTCAATGATACAGAGATTCATTCCCGTTGAATAAGAGGCGCCATTTCGATTGCGTTATTACCTACGCTTGCTGTTCAAACCATGAGGCCATTAAATTGCGTCCGTCAGTGTTGCAACCCAATATAATTATACACTGTTTATGATACATTAAGTCTTCGTTGTTTGTACTATGTAATACTCACATTGCGCGTCACTGAAGACAGCGCCAGGCGCCGACGCATTATACACGACCTGTATAATTATGACAGTAAAATTAATGAGGGCGCGTGTGCAATCATCGTTAATGTCATGCACATGTCAAACTGTGTTGTAAGACTAATTAAAAGTTTACAGTTGATATTTTCATGTCTCCAAAAATCTGTTGTCGTTGTTACTTGATTATTACAACTTTTTTCACCAAGTTCACGTAATATAATCTTAGCAATAATCTCAACTACGCGCAATTGTAAAAGGCGAAATGTTTTTTTTTTGAAGAACATAACACAAAGACAAGCAAACATATAGAAGTGTGAACAAGGATGCGGATGATACCAGGAACTAATCCTCCTCACTGTTTGCCTGCCTCATCTCACCATGGCAACAACGCCATCGTAAATGGAAGCACCTTATACCTATAAGAATAACGACTTTGACCCATAGTAATACGCTATGGAATTTAATGTTATATTTAGCTAAATCTGACGTAAATAAACATACAATTCCTTTTGTCGAGGGAATATTGTGCACTACATTTAGAGTTTCTTATTTGTCATGATGCTTCCAATATCGCAGTTGCGTCATTTCATTTCAAAAGTTGCATACAGAAATTTGCAACATGCCATTTCTCAAGAAAGAGATCTATTTAGAGCCTATATACCTAAGTGTTATGGATAAACCAACCTCTAGATTATCCCAATAAATAATGTAATGGCTACTTGTAGACAGAATATTTAGCTCTAAATAACTCCATTACCATCTCCGTGGACTCAGCGACCACTTGCAATTTATATTTTCCATGAACGCGCTCTATTGCCCTATTTATGGCTTCAAAGCAATATCGCTATATACCGCCGTAAATCCAATCTTTTTGGACGATCAACTCCTGAATGATAATTGTAGTCATTTCTAAACGTGAAGATCGCCTGGCCACCATTCATACAATTACAGGAAAGTCAAGACAGTATATTGGTTATTTAAACCTCATTTCATTTCATAGATTTTGCCCCACGTTCAGAATACTGGACTGACATCATTACAGCTCTTAAATGCAATGTACAGAATAATGGCAAAAAACACATCATAATACTGATCATCTTTTGACTGAAGTCCAAAATCCGTTTATTTTAAATTAATTGCTAAATGTATTAACAGGAAATACAAAAAACAAATTAAAAATTGAATTAAACACAAAATCAGATTACAATCATAAACCTATTTCTGCTTGTTTGATATCACTCCATTTCACAGTAAAAAAAAAAAAAAAAAAGAAGGAAAAAAAAACCTCACCTTACAATTTATAGGCGTAGAGATATTTATCAACAAAAACAACCTAGGGCTGACCTAATAAGAAATGTCTATGGCTAAAGCAAATGAACATCAAAGTACAACGCTATAACCAACGGCATGCTGGTGACTGCACAATCCCGATAATTCATAGTTCCATTTTCTATTTGTTTACAAAATATTGGCTTTATTGGTTCACAAAATATTCATAAAATGATAATTTGTATTGTGACTTCATCTCCTTACTTCCTAACGCAAGATGACTTCTTACTTTAAAACTGAGATTTTCTTTCATTTCGAATTGCATATATTATACCCAGACGTTCTGTGTGGACATGTTGTGTGTCTTGACAGTTGATTTAAAACAGCAATTTGAAGAAGTTTATAAGCAACATTTCATAAATCTTCTATGACTTATGTTGGACAATATTATAAAGGACAAACAAATATCTATGATGGTTAGTGATATTGATTATAATATGTTTCGTTCAATCTGAAGGCAAAAGAGAAGACTGTGTTTGGTAAGTGTCCGGACACCCGACCCCCATCTTACCTTTCAAGTTGAATACACTGGCGTATTCAGAGATTAATGTATATATCATGAATATGGGGCATAAAAATCTGATTATTCTCATCTATGATGTATACGCCTTTCACAAAAAGAGGTACCGACATAGCCATGTATATATTCCCAACGTATTATCGTCAATAAAAGTTTACTTTTTATTCAAGTCGGCTTCGGCAAGACAGTATTGAACCGGCAAATCTCTCCGTACATGCATATGGCATGACTGTGTCAAGCTACCAGAACGTGACCGGTGATAGATTATTGCCCTGGGGAACATCTCGGAAGCATTCACGCTGTCTCATGTGTTTCCATATCGAGGTCTAAGTCAAGTATACCTCGAGTCGAAATACGAGAGTTTTAAAGCTGAACGAAAATGCAGCAAGAAATGGAAAGCATGGATAATTATATCTCATACTTGTCCTAGTATGAAAATAACTGAGGAAAACGGGGTTGATGTATAGAGCAATTCCATCTGGGGGGATCTTATTATCCCCCCCCCCCTCCCAAATGTTTGCTTCACGCTAACTCTATCATGCTGTGGAAGAAAATCACATTACAAGAAACCGGAAACAAGCTTTCATTTTTAGAATGACGAAATGTTGATCAAGTATTTATGTAAACAATTCCACTATGATAATATACCAACCAATATTTTTTATCGTGAGGGCTTCCAATAGTTATTTTGCTTTGATAGCAAGTTGTATCACCTGATCATAACATTTAAACTGTCATTGTAGCAAAAATATTGAATCATATTGATGCTACCGCGCACTCGCACTCTTGGAACATGTTTATTGCATCTGATCAAAAAATATTTCATTGAATTGAAAATTGATCATTGTTTCCATGGCTACATGCGACTCCATTTTCAATATTAGTGCTTCAAAGGTAAAGTTGAGTTTTGGTCATAACTCATAAGATTGTATTATGTAAGAAACTGTTTGGAATCGATCGGGAAAAGTATTGTTGTATACTGTGAGGTTTTGGAATCATTACAATCATAGGAAAGTTACTCATTCTTTCAAAAGTTTGCATGCACTGCACACAAATATAAATATGTGTATATGGGACTACACAAACATATCGCATGAAAATTTGGTCCAAATACTTCAGCTATTTCCCGTCGTCTTCTAATATTGGGTAATTTAAAGAGCCATCCTTCTCAAGGGACATTTTTTTCTATGGTATTCTTCTGCTAACAAAAACGAAAAAGCTCACATTTCAAATAGGTTTTTCATCTTTCGCCGAACACAACATTCTCTTTACTTCAGAGGATATCAATGTTACAGTGGACATCAGTATTATTACAAAGGTCCTGTAAACCGGGACATGTAAATGGAGAGCGCAGGAATTCTTATTGCCTGTGGTCATGGTGATATGCTGTCTTGTTTCGACGCTTCATAGGTTAGCCTAAATATATTTCAACCCGGCTCTGCTCCTCCATCATTTTTCTTCTCCTAATACGTGTATTTCAACTGGATAATTATCACTGTCATAATTGCGATGTGTTTGTATTGTTCTGTTTTGTTTAAAGAAAAAAGAAATTGCATTTCTTTTGATAGAACTAATCAGTATTTATGAGAGAATGACTGTCCATGCTTGAATGTATATCATTGCATTCATCTATGTTAATAAGCAATTTATTATGTTTATGACAAATATGTCGTCACAACGTTATGTTGATTGTTTATGTTAATGTTATGTTAATTGTTAATCATAACAAACTTTGCAAATTATTATCCATTAATTATTGGTCGACTCTTCGATGACTATACGAAGTTGTACCTTCATATCATTTCTAACCAATAAAATCATCGAATACAATCAAACCCAGTACTCATCATTACCCCTTACAGCTATACATTACAAAAGCAAAAACAAAACTAGAGGACAGACAAAAAGCAGAAACAAAACTAGAGGACAGACAAATTATAAATCATATTCCCTTCCTCGACTCATAACACCATGTTTCTGATAGCATACTATCGCTTATATCCACTGTATAACAACTGCTTTTCTTGTTTTTTCAAAATGCCTTTGTATGTGTATTATCGCTTGCACGGCAGACTTGAAGGTGATTCCACAAATAGCGCAATGTGTTTGCTTTCCATTACGAATGGAAAGGGGTGCACTATTTTCCGCCAAATACGACGAAATTGCGCGCTTTTTTACAGGGTATAGACATTGAGAAAGAACAAGGCGTCATGATTGATTGAATTAGAAGAGACTCCGCTCAAATTAAGGGCTCAGCAAATTGCCTGGAAGTACATCCGCTGCTGATGTCAATAAATACACCATCGAAAGCTGATGGTGAAAATGGTGGATTAGGAGGTGTATACTACTGCATTGGAACTTTGTCGTGGAGATAGGGAGGAAAGGTGCAGTGGAAGGGTTAATGAAGATGTTCATATTGTCAAATTACTGTCTAGTTCTTTTATATATTAGAATGTAAGTATTGCTTTTGTTTTTATATTCAAATGTTGTATGATAAGGAAACGAAAATAAAGCTGAATCTGAAAATGGTATTTGTAGTCATTCATCGAATAATGGTACCAAATTAAATTGCATTATGAGAACAGAGAAATAAAGAAACATAGAAAGAGAGAGAGGGAGAGAGAGAAATAGGGAGAGCGATGGAGAGCGATGGAGGAGGAAGGGGAGGGAGGGAAAGAGGGCGTGAAGGTTTACAAACAGAAATTGTATACCTGTAGATGAGGAGATATACTGGGAGTAATTTTAAAAGTCTTGTCGAATCCTCAACATAATCAGGATAATAAATAAAAACACGATGAAACCGGCATTCAATTATTTTTAGATGAAAGACGAATGGTTTAATATTGGCTGCAAAACAAATAAAAACAGGATAAGATAATGTTTGTAACATTTGTTTTAATAACCAAATACCCTTGTCAAAAGATATCTATATATACGACCCAATTCCTGTGCATAAATAAAATAAGGATCGAATAATGTATCAAACAACGTGACGTAAAATAGATACGCACCGTATTTTGACGTATAACTTTTATTGGATTCGGTTCCTTTTTCACAAATTTCAAGACAAAAAAGGCATTTAAATTTAGGTGAAAAACGAGAAGAAATCATAATAAAAGACATTCAGACAAACAAAAATAGATTTGACTATACTTTCCACGAGCTCTATACAAACACGTTTCATTTAATATCATATGACATTTAATATTTGTACTGAATTTAATAAGTTTTTCTAGTGCTCTCAATTAGAATTTCTGTCTATGACCTCCTAAATGTGAACTACTAAAAATTGACAAATTCAACGTTATTGAAATAAAAATCAACGCCTAGTATTCCCCGAAGATTAACTTTGAAGGCTTTTCTGTTGCTGCGGCCTGCGGATTTGTAGTTTAGGGCAAGTGCCTAGTTTGAATTCAAGTGAACTCATAGTAATACTTATCAAAAATCGCACATGAAGCCGTAAATGGTCAGAAGTATCTCTAGGACATTAAAAAGGAGTTCCGTCAAAGATAAATTTGACGTGGCATCTGGACAACGTAATCGATCGCTGTTAAATAATTTGTTGGAGAATATGATTTTTTTAAAGCAGCTTTTACGTCTTAATTTTTGCTCAAATTGTATTAAATATATATTTTTGGCATTGAAATCATGAGAAACTGGGTTCTTTAGTCAATGATAACTTGTAAGATTATCAGTTCTGAACGAAAAGGTTTAGGGTGATTTTTTAAAAGTTTTGAAACCCTGATTTTTGTTTTAGCAGAGAGTATCAAGGCACTGTACAATGCACATGAATGATCATACACAGGGAAACGGAGAAACACATATAGCATAGATTGAGGAACAGACCTGAAGGGATACAAATTGAATGTGACGATCGGAAGTCTTGAGCAGTTAATCTCAAGTTGAAAGCCTAAACGAAGAGTCGTTCTGGACAATGATGCCGTGAATATCAACACTACTCATCATTCTAGCCTAACTTCCAGACGATGGCTGGTTTTACTCCCCCTAAGTTATTACAGTTCTCTCCTCTAATGTAAATTTTAAAAATCCATCTAACTGGAACGCAATCGCAAAGGTTTTCGAGAAATCAACTAACGGTCAATTTTAATAGCCTATTGTATATCTTATTGAAATTATGTTATGATTACGCAATACAATATCGTAATGGTTTTCACATTACAATAAGACAATAGTGTTAGACGAGCCTATTCAAATGGCCTTAGGATTATTTTTTGAAAGTCTGTGCGATCGAGTTCTATGTTCCTTTTACAGCAAACGAAGGAAGCGAGCGCTGTGGTTCAGTGGATAGACAGTGGTCTTCGAACAGGGAGATCACGGGTTCGAAACCATGCTGTTGAGAAAGTGCGCTACGCCATTTATCCTCGGTAGAAAATTCTCTGGATAGGACTTGAAGCCAAAGGCTTTCATGGCTATTATCTATGAGCATGAACATGCTAAATGAACAACGAAATAAACTACTTATGTACATCGCCTGAAAGAGGACATCGTTAGCTAAGAACAAAACAAATCATTCTTGAATTGAACCCGAAATATGTCCCAAAATCAGAACTTGATGGGTGCAATAATAAATGTTCAGACTGAAAATGAGGCTGATGGTTTATCCCAGAAGGAGTTTCCCTGAACGAGTCAAGGCCAAGAAGCTTTCAAACTAAAGGTTAAGGGTGTGATGATCACGTGACCATGACGCATTTGCGCGTAGGGTTGATGGTTTATTTTGATATCAGGACGAGCTTGATTTCATGATTTGTAACTGAACTTTCTTCACGACTTGACTTTTTGTCTATTTACCTCTTTAGTCAATCCTCGCCTTCTACCTTTGTTTTTCTTCTTTTCTATCATCATTCTCTTCTCCTTCTCCTTCTCCTTCTTCTTCCCAATTTTCTTTCCCTTCTTCTTCTTCTTCTTCTTCTTCCTTCTTTTCCCCTCTTCACAATCTCCACCTTCATATTCTTATTATTTTTACATCTTCTCCTACAATCTTCTCCTCCTCCTCCTCCGCCTCCTCCTTCCTCTTCGTCTTCTTATTCTTCTTTTTCTCCTTCTTGTTTCTTTTTCCTTTTCTTCTTCTCCTTCTTCCTTCTCTTCTTCTTCATCTTCTGCATCATGTACAACCACACTACTACTACTACTACTACTACTACTACTACTACTACTACTACTACTACTACTACTACTACTACTGCTACTACTACTGCTACTACTACTACTACTACTACTACTGCTACTACAGGTACTGCTACTACTACTACTACTGCTGCTGCTACTACTATATAGCCTACTACTACTACTACTACTACTACTACTGCTACTGCTACTACTGCTACTGCTGCTGCTGCTGCTGCTGCTGCTGCTGCTGCTACTGCTGCTGCTACTACTGCTACTACTACTACTACTACTACTACTACTACTACTACTACTACTACTACTACTACTGCTACTACTACCGCTGCTGCACTGCTGCTAAGAATTATCATGGCTTTATCCCCTGCCCACCCCCACAGCCTCGTACGCCTATATGCATCGCACTTTCATTAATCTATCGTTCTGCCATGTACCAAATAAAGCCATCTTAAATATCAACCGATATATCATATCATTTAGCACAAACGTTTACCTCACTTAAAAAACGAGGATAATAGATTGCACTTCAAATAACCTTTAATGCACCCAGAGTCCATAAATGATGTATTATTACGTGGGTTTATGTCTATCATTATGTTCGCTCGCCTCTCTTTCTCCCTTCTCTATATACATAGGGCCTATCTATCTGTTGTATTTCTGTAGTCTTCTCCCTCTGCTTTCGTTTTCTCCCTCTTCCTTTCATGCCTTTCTTTATCTGCCTTTCCCCATTACTCCTCTTCACTTTTATTCTGAAACATTGATTAGATATCCATTTTAACAGAGAACAAAATAATGCACAGTTGTTTCTATTCGATTTTTCTGTGTAAAAGTTCACCAATTAAAAAAGCTAAAGAATACAATCGCGAAAGTTGATATGCGCAGTAAAAAAAGAAATCTAGAAAAAGGAAAGGATCTTCTACTTAAATCGCATGATCTATTCGCATTATTTTTCTTCGTGACATCATCTGACGTAACCCCTCCCCGCTCTCTCTCTCCTCTCTCTCTCTCCCTCCCCTCTCCCTCCCCCCTCACTCTCTCTCCAGTATTTCTCTCTCTCTGCCTCTCTCTGCCTCTCTCCCTCCTCAATATTACATATCGGCGGACATGTAACGGATTAAGAAAATAATTTGAAATGTTTGAAATAACTAGGATGCATGATAGGCTAGCCAAACATTTCAATCAAAATCTAGATGCTCTCCAGCCAGTTTGCCCTCATAGTATACTCGTTCAATTTTCCTTGCTCCATTTATCGGGAGATTAGAGTCTTATGCTTGGTATTTTTTACAGTGTGGGAGCAGTGAATAATTCCCAGACCCAATTGCCGTGGTCGCTGAATTCGGTGAAGGACTGATGAGTCGATGAAAAAATTATATACGTATTTTCAGATGGTCATTAATAAACTACGATGTTATCATCTCAAATGCGTGAAGGATTAACAGTGAGTTTTGCTAGACTTGATTTGAATGCCAGACGACCATGTAATATTGGTGTAATACATAATGACTACTTGCAAGAAGCTATATAATGTGTATTACTCTTGTGAGTCTTTCATAGGGGCGGCAATCCTACGGAATACGGAGTAGCATATCCAACGCAGGACAAAACCGATCAATAACTAGGCCGCCCCCCCCCCTCCCCCTCGCACGATCACCGCAATGTGTTCGTGGTTATAGACATAGAATTATCTTGTGTTTACAATGCATAATTGTCGCATGGGGTTCTACATACAACCATACGCCGTCCTGCATGTTTTTCGAGAATCCAAAAGAAGAATGTCAAGAAAATCGAAAGATTTTTTTTCCCTATAAATTATTGAAAGATCACGGTTTTTTTTTTTACATTGGTCAATATTGTGTATTACAGGAGTATAAGATCTTATCTTACCTTTATGACTTCCTTTTAGACATGCTCATTCACTAGGTGCTTTTGAACAGAAATCTGTACTTGGTATCTTCAAATTCAAAATGCAAAGAGGATAATCATTCCATAATTGTACAAGTATCATTTTAGTCACCACTAAGTGCTCCTGCCTCTATATTTCAATTTTCAAACCGCTAATACCAATCCATTGTTTATTCATGCACTCCCTCGTCGATTGTAAATCTGTTATATCTCGTAAATCTTCTTTGAGGTATAGACTCAAACCAAATGATAATTCTTTCTCGTTCGAACATTAGAGTGATGTACCTTAAATGGTATAAATGTTTTCAAATGTGGTTCTAATTCGTAAAGATATATGTACGTGGGTGTTTTTATTTTTACCCAAATGACGCTTTAAATGGAAATCATATCCTTTGAACGGCTATCCGTCTTAACCTTTCGAAATTGTTAGAGTTCTATTTATTTCAATCAAAATGAATGTATCAAACGGTAACGAATTGGTCTAGATAACTTTCTTCTGATTTCACAAAAGTTGCCGTTGAAGTCATATTTTGTGGAAAAGTATTATATCTAATAAAATTGTTTTGAGCAAATTTCCAATTCATATAAATGCTTATTATGTTCTTGATTCGTCGAAAAGTGAATATTTATCATTTTGTCAAATGAGAACAAATTGGTCTAAATCTGAAATATCATCTAACGAATCGTGTTAGAAGGAGTGTCTTTAAACCTACAAGAAAATTTACAACCTCCATTTTGCAATATGAACAGCTTTAGCTAGACATGAATTTTAACTTTGGAGTTATTACCAAACGGGTAAACAATAGAGTCTGATAAATGTTAGGGTCTTTACACCTATCGCATAAATGTATATACATGTATACACAAACGAAATTTACGTCGAGACTTGATTGTATTGTCATATTTAAAGGCAATTCATATTCACCATTAGCAACAAAATGTTGTAACCCCTCCCCCACAAAAAAATGTTATTTACCAGTCGACAACTAAACATGTTTTTGAAAAATGGAGGTATCGTGGTATTCATTCATTTGACTTTCAATCCAAGGGTTGAGGGTTCGAGTCCCAGCCCTGCACTTATGTTCGTTGGCAGGATATAAATCCAAATTTGCCACTCACCACCCAGGTGTAAATGTGTACTGTTTTGGTGATAATAATTACAGGGCCCACAGGAAGAGCAGAATTAATACTGATGTGGCTACTCTGAGTTCATAAGACCCAATTATAAGTATTATTAAATCATCATAATTAACAGAGAGTTTGGGGTGCTGCTGAGGTCACCTCGTCCATTTGCACCCCTGTAAGGACTGCAATGCAAAACATCTAATTATGATGATCTTATTGGTACACCTGGGCAGGTGGGTTTCTGCCACGACTACAGGACTCGCAGTGACTTTTTGTATACGTTGGCAATGGTTGGAGAATGTATCTTTCCAAACCCCATCATTATTTGAACATCTAGTCAGTGATCATGTTGATAGAAATTGGAATATACTTTATGCGCTGCATGTTGACAAAATCTCTTCAGTTGAGTATTCTATCATAAAGAAGCTTAAAATGCAACAACAATAACACAAGCACAAACGAGAACTAGAACTGCATGTACCTACCTTCTTCTTCTTTATCTTCTTCTTTTATCATCATGATTATTATTGTTATTATTATTATTATCATTATTATTAATATTATTATTATCAACATCATCATCATCTTCATCATCATTAATGTTAATATTACTTTTATTATTAATAATATTAACAGTATTACTTATTAGTATTATTATTAATATTAAATATATATTATTATTATTACTTTAGTGATCTAAGTCTTCTTTTTCTTCTCCTTCTTTTGCTTCTTCTTATTCTCCTCCTCCTTCCTCTTCTTCTTTTTCCCCTTCTTATTCTTTTTCTTCTCCTTCTCCTCCTTTTTCATCTTCTTCTTCTTTTTATTCCCGTCCTCCTCTTTCTCCTTTGTACTGACCGGATCATGACTCTTTCTTTTTCTTCGATGCTTCTCTCTTGCCTAATCGTCAGTCTAGTTGCAAAATCCCTCGACTGGCAACGTGAGGCTAATTATTCTGATCGCCGTGTTATCAATACTGTCACTTTGAATAATTTGTATGCTGAATCCCTACTCGCATGGATACTAGTACCATGGAAGCTCCTTGCTAGTACTACACTGAACAGATAATACATGAGATCAGTTCATCAGTACGACACCACTTAAAGATAGAATTGAGTTCTTATCATGCGATTGCATCAGGTGCATTGTGAAAGAAACTCCCGAAACAAATGGAAAATGTCGATTATAAGGATTGATGTATACTGTATTATTTCAGAATCATAAATGATAAGAAACTGGCTAGGTCTTGCTGAAAGTCAAAATACGTGTAGTACCAGCACGCAGTACTTGTGTGTCTGGTACTACACGTATTTTTATGTGAAACGAAAGTCTGGTTCAAACATTAGAGCTAATTATTGTCATATTTTGAAAATGAGAGCATGTTGCGAACAATTCATTTCAGGGGATATTTCTTTTACAATATTCTTCCACACTAAGAATGAAAATTTTTTTTAAAAATGATGTGATCATTCAATTATTTGTTTTACTTATTGAACCTTGCAGTATGTTACATAAATCTACTCCCATGTCAGTGAAGGTGTAGAGGCATAGCAGGTAAGACACCGGACTACGAAGCACTTGTTACGGGGTTCGACCCCCCTGCGCCCTATGCATTTATCTTCATGTACCACTCTCTACCCAGGTTAAGTAAACGGGTACACTGCAGGAAGAAATTCCTTGGATTCTTGAGCGCCTTATCATGCGGTAGCCAGACTGCAGCCGGTGTAATGATATGATTACAGGGCCCTAAGGATGAAAATATTATTAGGCCTACTGACTTGGCTTCCCTGAGTAAAGAAGAGCATAATTATTATCTCTATTGTCCTGAAGTCGTATCCCATGTGCAACGAAAAGCAGATATTGAATTTTGCAACCGATCTGTCCGCTGTTCATATAAAAGCTCATCCCAATATGTGTTCAGCGCTCTCAAAGTAGCCTGATTTACGTTGACATCTGAAGGTAGCATATTATTCTAATTGCTCTTATATGGTTTCAATAACTATATGATTTTTTTGTTAGACGCTAAAGCCAGAAAATATAAAGGTCAAAGGCAGATTATTTTGTCATCGATCGTGATGTATACGCAAGCGCAGCTGTGGCTTATCAGCTGTTTCATGTAATAACACTATCCAAACAGATAACGATAACGCTATTATCATAATCAGAATGATAGCCTATTTAATTCACAGATCTTCACTAGTCATATGCAGAATTCATCCATATTTATTCATGGACCCTTTTGGAAGTTAAAATAATGGGATGTTTGATGTTTGATGTGTCATAGCGGCGGAGTTATTACAAAATAAATATTTGTACACGAAGCATATTTCAAACATACGGTTATGACCACTTCAACTCACTGTATACAGAGCAGACTACATTCATGGTAGCAGTGTGGCTAACGAATGGAACTGAACGAGAAGGATATGTATTTCACTATTAATGAATCATTTATTGATGTGCTGTAAGATGTGCTTAGTAGTGTCGGGCGGGCCTACCATTTCACAGTAGATTTTTTTTTTAGTGTATCCACATCCTAGAGCGAAATAGGAGAGGGGGGTACAAAGGGGCGGACCAAGATACTTGTCTATCTGTATGGGGTTTGGGTGATGTAGAAGGGATTCATAAAAAATAATTCTAAGAAGATAGACCTATGTTACATCAGTAGAAAAGTAAGCTAATCGGAGAGAGTGAAATGGACGTAACATAGACAGAATAATGCCACTAAACAAGAAAAACACAATAAAACAAAAACAAAACAACTGGGAAAAACAGTAGAAAACACGGTCCGCCGAGAGAATCCTGCTTGCGTTGCTTTATAGTACGATCCAAGTACGCACGACAGTCACCCAGTCCAACGTATTCAATCTCGAGAAGACTTTGTTTCGCAAGGCCGAGTAATTCGTTGATATTCTTCAATGCTAGAATCATTAGTAAGGATAACAGGTTGTTTTACTGTAACCTGGTGTGGGGGCTAGGGCTTTTAATACTTCGCAATCAGCTGTGAGCATGGAAGACACTTAACTCATCAACAAACTAATAATCTTGAGGGGAACTTGAACTTTAAGGAGATGCTGTTTGAAGTTAAAAGTTAAGACGAAGAAGAAGGGGGAAGGTGACGGAGTAGTAGAAGGAGGGGATGATGGGGAAGGGGGTGACAAGTAGAATGCAGGAAGGAGAGGAGGAAGAAGTAAAAGAAAAAAATCAACAATTAACAAATGGAAGAAAAGAAGAATGTGAAAAAGTTTAGGGAAAAAAGAGGAAAGGGAGAAGAGTAGAACAAATATTTACAAGAAAATAAAATAAAGACAAGATTAAAATATTAATTAAGAAAAGCACAAGAACAGTTAAAGAAAGAAAAGTATGGAGAAAAATGAAACTATGGTTAAAAGGATTAAAGAATAAGGACATATTCTATAGATGATTAGATTTTGAAGAAAAAAAGAAAAGAAATTGGGCATTAAAACATTTGACGAAGATGCAAATTTGCATAAGCAACAGAAAGAAAGAAAAGGAAGTGAAGAAAAAGAAACTTATTTCCATTTGAAGGGAAAAGAATGTTAATCTAAAAGCCTTTTAATCAAATCAATGTGTATATAACGTAGACAACAAATTAGAAGCTCAAAAGTACAAAGGAGAGCGTACTTTATGACCCTTTTTAGGCAAAAGGTTTCATTCTTTCAGAAAAATGCTGCCACAACCTTAAATTTATTTCCATGCGAAAATCCATTGACAAAGGAAACCAATATATATCTTTAACAGCTTCCTGTATTGATATACATACGATCACGAAGTTGCCAAGGGAATTTACGAATTTACGACCAAAAACCTTTGCGATACATTCATAATTAATCAAATTGGAAAACTGACACAGGGCGCGTGTTAATACACATTTTACTAAACTGCATGTATGCCATGGCATTGGCTGCATGTAAAATTAGTACTAATGTAATTGAAAAGAGGGGGAAGAGAGGGGAAAGAGAGGGGAGCCACGATGCATATTATGTGATGGTACATTGTATAGACATGAAAAACATGGCTTTACACAAAATGGAATGTTGTGTTTAAACATTTCGTGAAAAGCGGCTCTTCAAACCTTCAAAACTGCGATTATAGAGAAAAAAATACACTTTCACAAAATATTAGACGGAAAATGTATTATCTTTTATTATCTGTGTTTTTTCTTAGTGATTACTATGGATGATGATGTCACATAATTTTGAAATACAATTATTTTTGCATGTTCTGGTCAGTGGCGAAATGGGTGTAACTATTTCAGGGAGCTGGGAGCTGTCTCTGACATTGGGGTGAGGAGGGGGTGGGTAGCATTAATAGGGCCACCGATTGGTTTGTGTGGAAGGGGTACTGCGACCTCATTTCCACGTTTTCTTTCCTTCGTTCTTCCATTCGCTCTCCTTTTTTTTCTATTCTATCGTTCGATGGGGGAGGGACACGCCACTGACAGCGGTGATAGCAGTGCAGAAGAGGTGTTTTCTCGTTTGCACTTTTGCCTAGTGTTTAGGCCTACACGACTTTAAATGAGGAACTTGGGATGTGGCCCCTCGATGTATGACGTATTGGTGATTAGCGGGGGATCCCCCTTGCGAGGTGAATGTCGAGAGACCTTTTGGTGTGCTGTCGTCATTTTGTTTCCATAATCCTTACAATATAACATTCTTAACGAATGGGAAATAACACGGACTTAACCTGCATGTCAGAAGTATCGTTCCTAATGTCTACATTGTATTTCTATGGACCTTTTTAAGCTCTTCTCTCTCTCACTCTCTCTCTCTCTCTCTCTCTCTCTCTCTCTCTTTCATTCCCTCATTCTTAACTCTCTCCCTCTCCCTCCTCCCGATGATTTAACCATCCACTATACCTTAAAAGGTTCGGTCAATCAATGCCAGTTCCAACACCCAAAGCCTTTTAAAACAATTTTATTCTATAACAGTTCACCATAAATATGATGAAATAAACAAACGATATAGGCATAAAAATCAAACGATGCATCTCAAGGGAATCGGAAAAATTATGAAAATTATGAAGACACATTCATTTATAGCACTTATAGACTTGGGCAGCGTTTTATGAAACCGTCACAAGTACAAGTTCGCCGACATCACATTGAAACGCACGTATTACAATAATTAACACACGTTTCAATAGAATGTCGGTGAACTTGTATTTATGACAGTTTCGTGAAACGACGCCCAGTTCATAAATGTATTCAAATTTCACGCACACCTCTATTGGCCCAGCTGTACCTATCTGAATCTGATCACGATTTAAAGCTTAAAGTTAATATTTTAACATCGTTTTTAACATAACGGAATATCCAACAAACATTATATTTAGGAATAATTAAACACTCGTTAAAACAAACACATAGTATTTGATAATTTTTAGGGTCATCTTTGTCCATTTTTCCAGTAATAAAGCATTCACAAAACAAAGAAAGACAAGAAACAATTTCTGAAAATGGTAACTTTTTTGTAATAAGTATTTTTGGTAAATAGAAATCTGTAAACACTACTACTTTTAAATTTGTTTTGTTGCCTTTTCGGGTAGTTTGAAATATATTTACGCATAGTTATTTAACCAGGTTTACACGTTATTCAAAATGCTCATAGACTCTGAATGGGCCCTGCATGTCATCATGGGGGAGGGGGCAGGGGCACTAGTCTTACTTGTTGGGCGAACTGCGAATTAACAAGGCCATTGATATGGGGGAGGATGTATGGGGTTCGTATGATCTTCTTGCTACGTTTCCTTTCTCTTCCCCCTTTTTATCTTTATTTTTCGATCGCCATTTGCCATTCGATCGATCGGGAAGGGGTGGGGGAGAGGGGAAGGGGGTGGGGGAGAGGGGAAGTGACCAAAATGTGTAGCTATCCCTATGCAAATAGAATAAAATAATGTCTTCTTTACATAATATAAGTAAAGTTATCCTTATTGGAAACGTCGGCCCATGACTTTATTAATGGCAACATTGACATTGCCAAAGGATTTACCGACATAGAAACAACCGACAATTGTAATTCAATAACGTAATGGGTTAATGGAATAGTTCCTCACAAGGCACTTTTGGTTGGAAGAAGCTTCCATAGATTTGAATCGACTGTGAAACGGTCCGTTGCACAACAATAAGGCAAGGGGAATAAAGAGATAATCTTTCAAAGAAAAAAGGATGAATAAACTAGTAAGTCCTTGTACAAGAGACAATGCCTAGGGCCCTTGCTTTGAAGTTCATAATAGCGTACATGAATTGGCAGAATCAAAATGCGAGGTGCGGGCGTGTATAGCAGCCCCGCGATCAGCATGATGGTGTTCGCAATCTCTCCTTCAATGGCAATGCATCTGAATATTACAAAGGCATGAGACAAAAATAACAAGCTGCCACTAAAAAACGACAATAGAATGAATTAAGATAGACAAGAATGGAAATGCAAAGAATAATGGCAATAAATAGGAAATGTTTTGCATCACAGCAAAAGAGGAAAGATTTCAGAGGCGTTTCGAGAGAGTGTAAGTAAGAAAATGGGAGTGAGGGGAAAAGGAAAAGAGAGAGAGAGGGAGAGAAGTGGAAAGACTGAGAAGGGAGGGAGAGAGAGAGGGAGAGAGCTAGAGAAAAAGAAAGTTAGAGAGAGAAAACGAGAGAGAGGGAAAGAAAGAAAGAGAAAGAGAAGAGAAGAGAGAGAGAGAGAGAGAAATTGAGAGAGAGAGAGAGTGTGTATTTACTAGATTTGACGAAGTGGAAAGGAAATATCGTCGACCAAAAATAAAAATAAATAGGACTCTGACGTCAGAGCTGTGCATTAGCAGACGACGTTTCTTTGCCTCACCTTAAAAGCCTGCGTGGCGGCTTGTATCTGTGATAGTTTTCATGATCGTCTCCAACATCTCTCTTGGCGATAAAATGATCCGCAGAAACAAAAGCTTTCCAAATTCAGCATATCCTTAACATGCCATTATCATCCATTTACAGTTTTGCTGTTCCAATTGTCTAGTTCATACACGTATTCTGCAAACAACCATAGATAAGAGTCAGGAGAACTGAGTAATATCCACAGTAATTATCCCATACATGCATTCCACGCCATTTAGCAGTCGTTCTCATGTGTATGGTGTTTCGCTGAAATACGGACGTGCAAAGGCGACACTCGTGATGCTCGATGATGCGCGTGCGTTACACGTAATTTTAAGCGATTCGTTCGCCGCCAGATTGCAAAGCGTTATTTTCTCTCTGAAGAATTTTCAAATACGACGACAAAGATCGGAAGCTCATGGTCGATTCCCGGACTTCTATTCTAGATTCTTGCGAAAATATAAAAGCGTGACTCTCCGGTCTCTCTTGCAACCACCATCGTCACGGAGAGCGTTAAAATCCCTTGTTCCTCCCTCATTATGATGAATTCATGTGGAGCAGGCGACATCATTTTCGATATTCCGATACCTTTCGCGCCGAAATCCAACCCGACGAAAAAAAGCCATATTGAAGAGTACATGGCTGCATAGGAGCCGCAGGGGTGGATGGAATATTGTTTCAGCCTGGCGCGGAGACATTCGCCGCGGCATAAAAAGAAAATAGAACAACGCGGGAACAAAAATAAAAGCTTCATTTACCCATCCTTTGCTTCTGTCTTTCTGTCACTCTCCCCTATTCACTTATTATTTGTTTCTCCCTTTGACAGTCTCTCTCTCTCTCTCTCCTCTATTCTCTTCTCCCTCTTTCTGACTTATATCTTCCATCTCTACCTCTATCTATCTCAATATCTCTCTCCCTCTCGCTCTATTCTCTGCTTTCCTCACTCCGTGAATCTCTCCCCTTTCTCATACTCTGTTTCTGTCTTTCTGTCTCTTCATGTTCACCCTTCTCTCTTAATCTTTCTCATCTCATTGTATCATTTTCTATTTCCCCATCTCTTTCTACTTGTAACACTATTTTGCTCTCTCTTCTCCTTGACAGTCTCAAACCTGTAAGTCTAGCCTTCTTTATTTCTACCCCGCCATCCTCTCTCAATACCCTCTCTTCTTTCTCTCTCTCTCTCTCTCTGTCTCTCTCTGTCCACCCCTCCCTTCCCTCCCAATCTCTCTCATCCGGGAAAAATGACGATATAACACTGCCATCAGCATAATAATACATACAGAGCAAGCTTTTTAATTTGGAAAGCTAAAGCACCATGCACAATGCCCTATTGCCTGCTATCAGTCAGCGTGTAAATCAAATTCAATTGAAAGGGGAGGTGTTATTGAATTTTCGTCAATTTATCATGCATTTGTCGAGAAATAAAGCAGCATCGGTCCCACTGAATGCTGTAATAACAAGCCATCCAAGAGCGTGCTGGCTTTGATGGAAAAACAAATGTATATGAATGCCTTAAAGGTACTATGTCCCATTTGCAGGCCAACAAAATGAAAAGGTTGAATTCCAACGGCATTTGAAAGACAATACTAATTTAGAACTTCCCTAAAAAAGGGGGCTTGAAAATGTCTTTAAGTGGGAAAATAACGACTATTAGTTGTCGAATCGACTTAGGAGCTATAGAGCCAGTAAGTAATAATCTGATTTTTCAGACCATTGTACCGAATGGTCGTACGTTTTATGCTGCGCAAAGATTCAATCAGTTTAATTTGGGCCATTACAAGAAGTGGGTTATTGATGTAGACAAATGCTCATGTACCCTTTATAGCTCATTTTATGTATGTTATTACCAAAGATGAAAGCCAGTCAGTCACTCAATAGTGTCTGACAGTGAAGTCTAGCAAGTAAACGGGTTTCCTTGCATAATTTGAATATTAGGACACTGCTAACGTTTAAATTTCACAGATAGGACATACATGACATATTCATAATTCCTGCAAAGTTCTACATAATTTGATGTTGGCTGCAAAAGGGACATAGTATCTTTAAAGGTGATGTCGACATTTTGCTGCTTTTTTTAACATCATAATTTTCAAATTTAGTATGATGGTACAGCAATGTATGAGCAATATACTCTGACAATAACGTACATGGAATATATCTAGGTTTCATT